>PVKC010031253.1:0-14588 GCA_004027635.1 Crocidura indochinensis
GGGGGGGGGGGGGGGGGGGGGTGGGGCGGTAGGGCAGAGGATATGGGAACTATGATCGGAACTGAGGTGGACTGAGGACTTTTTGGTGATGGGAGTTCCCCTGATTTTATGTTAATTTGTACCTAAAATATGATTGCCAACGTTATGTAACCCAACATATTTAAAAATAAAAATTTTATTAAAAAAAAATGTTATACTAAACTTAAACATCACCAGAATGCTGCCCACATTTTATTCTGCAATACATTAAGAAAAAGCAAGAACAGAAGACATTAGAGACAGGATAATAACTATAACACACATGACCTTTGGAATTGTTAAAATGTGAAAAAGAGACAGACACATGCAACTTTTGGTTGTTGTTTCCAGTTTAATCCAAGGTCTTTCCTGTGCCATCACCTTTCTGCTTCTTTGAACTATTCCTAAACCTGTTATTTTACATTTCTTTGGATGGCAGCCTGTGCCCCCAGATCATTCGTTTAATGACAAATAACTTCTCATAACTAATATGACCCTAAAATGTGCTTTCTGTTTTCCAAAGTAGATAGACTTTTATCTCTACAGCAATGTTCTTTAAACAATTTTGACCAGGTTTTCTAGAAACAACTATGACATATGACATAAGCATATATATGTCTATATTTTATATAAGAAAATACATTTATGTGTACATGTATCTATGTACAAACATAATGAAATGCATGAGTATAGATATATGTAATATATTCTTTTCGGGGGGGGGGTCACACCCGGCAGTGCTCAGGGGTTACTCCTGGCTCCATGCTCAGAAATTGCTCCTGACAGGCACGGGGGACCATATGGGGCACTGGGATTAGAACCGATGACCTTTTGCATGAAAGGCAAACGCCTTACCTCCATGCTATCTCCCGGGTCCCGTAATATATTCTAAACAGAACATAGTTCTTTTTCTGAGGCGTGCCCTTAGATATTTTCTATGGCTCCTCTCTCTTTCCCTCCCTCTCTTTCATTCTCTCTCTCTCCCTCTCCCTCTGTCAAATTGTCAAATACTACTAACTTGATCTTTTAGCCCCTTTCTTAAGTGAAGCTACATTGATAAGGATGTTTATGCTCTATCTGTTTCTCTTCTCACCCTTTCTTCACTGACAGCTATAATTTTTTAAATGTGAATCCCTGGGTACAGTTTGGTTGTGTCTTTTAGAGCCAGAATTTTCAAATGGGCTAACTTTTGTGGTATATGTGGCTGTGTGCTCTTGTGCCTAGATCTGCATTTAATGGCAGCTGATATTCACATGGTTATTTTTAAAATATACAAATATACTATATATTGAGAGACATGGTTACAAAAATATTAATATTTGTGGTATCGATGTACAAAGTTACTGTCCCTGCCACAAAAGACCCTCAGTTTCTCTTTCTCTGTGTCTCTCTGTCTCTCACTCTGTCTTTCTCTCTGTGTCTTCATCTCTTTCATTCACTTTTCTTCTCCCTCTCTCCAAAACTTCATTCTCTAGGAGTCCAGACCTAGGCCTGCAAACACAACTCACAAAGACCTGGGGAAGAACTCCGCAAGTTGTAAAGAATCTCATACTCTGGATTTCTTTCTCTCTCTTCTTCCCATAATGGGGAGTATATTTCTGTGTTCTTGGACTTATTAGAAATGGTGAACTCTAATTTATAGTAAGGCCTTCTGACTGGATATTCCCAGTAACTCCTCTGGAACCCAAATAAATGTACGGGGTACAAGAAAGGGTAAGGAGGAAGAGGTGAAGAAAGGGTAGGCGAAATTTTAATTATTTTAGGGCCTGGAAACAGAGCTTAAACTAATCCAATTTTTTTTCATGCATGTAACTCCTGTTGAATTAGTATTGGAAGACTGTGTTTCAGATACATACCAAATAAGTTTCTAGTTCAACAATGTGCTACACAATATTTAGGACACTATTTTTTGTCCAGAATTATTTACTATTTACTGAAATTCAGAGTTAATTACTTTACAAGTTTGTGTGGGGTAAAGGGAATACTACCACTTAGAAGCACTTAGAGGTCATTAGAATCAAATGACTGTAGGTAGGCTATTTCTGGTCTCAGCTCCAACATTTAAAGTGGATTACATTTGACAGTCTCCTAGGCTTCCTTTACATGAGTTTCTCTTTTATCAGATGAGGAAATAGTATGTAATTTCAGTAATTTATTTTTAAAAAATTAAATGGGGTAGCACATGCAGACTAGCAAAACATTGCCACAACTCTCTCGTTTTTCAGTATTCATTGATCAGAAATTTACTTCAATTCTGGCTCAAACTAACTTATCAAATTAAAGTTATTCTAGATTGATGATCACCATCATGTAAACAGAAGAATCCTACCTTAAACTAATAGATTTCTAGAGTAAAAAGTATTTAATTCAAATGGAAAATGCACATAAATAATGTGATATGTTACAAGTGCCACTCATGTAACTTTTCATTATTAGATGCAAATTCCATAGTATTTTCCACAATTCCTTTCCAGGGTAGAAGAGTTCTATTGTTTAAAAAAAATTCTCAAAATCCATGTGTCCTTGCCACAGATGAGGCGCTGTTTTCATTAACACGTACATGTTTACATCAGACCTTACCCTGTGGCAGCTGCAAGGCAGCGAGGCCTGACTACAGCTGTGTTGGCATTGGCTTCAGTGTGAAGAGGGCCATACATGGCAAGACACCACCCCTCACTTCCTTGAATTCATTCCATTGAATTTACTCTTGATAATCCTGTCCTTCAGTTTACAGACAATCATTATATCTTGCTATTAATGCTCAGGACATGGTTGTTCATTATCTTCTCATTCTCCCAATTATGTATTTATGAATTCCAGATATCACATTTTTATGTTAACAGCTGTCTTTGAGAGGGGAGAGAGAGGGAAAGAGAGAAAAAGAGAGAGGGGGAAGAGAGAAGGAAGAAAAATGCCAGCCTCCAAGGCAGGCAGGGGGATGTCAGGAGGGAAACTAGGGACATTGGTGGCAGAAAATGTAAACTGGTGAAGGGTGTTAGACATTGTATGACTGCAACTGTATCATGAACAACTTTGCAACTCTGTGTCTTGCTGTGATTTCATTAAAAAATTATTAAAATAAAAAATGTATTAAAATAAAAACCCAACTATCTTTCTATCAACAATGGTGCTTATTTGAAATGTCTCACACACATTCCAGATTTTTTTTTAGTATAGACATGATTGCATTCTTCAATGCTTCCCTGATATCAGTATTTATGGGTTGATGTGCTTTCTAGAAATAGAATAATTCCCTCTCCTATAAATAGAATTCCCAGTAGAATTATGTCCTTATTCTTTGGATTGAACTCACATGTTCAATATGTGTATCTCACATGCATGCACTATAATAGGAAGAGCATACTTCCACCTAGACTCTAAAACAAATAGTGATTCAAATAAAACTGTAAAAGTATTGACTCTTGGTGCTATATAGATAGTAATATGGGTAGAATGTTTGATTTGCATGTGGTTGGTTAACCAACACCGATAATTCTATATGGTTTCCCAAGCACTGCCAGGAATGATTTCCGAGTACAGAGCCAAGATAATCCCTAAGCATTGTCGGGTGTGGATCAAAACCAAAAACAAAAAACAGACACACAAAAAATAAAAACCTTCTGAAAGTTAACTAATCCCAGAGATGGACTCAGGCATAGAGTGCTGGCCTTACATGTGTGAGGTTTGGGGTTTAATTCTGAGAATTGCAAAAGGACAATGTAATTATGAAAGTCTAAAAGAAACCCTCTAGACTTCAGTTCCTCTTCTATAAAATAAACAATAAAATCATCTCAGGATCAGAGAGAGGGCATTGTTTACATGCAACTGACCCCTATGTTATTTCCAGCACTATGTATGATTCCCTGAGCACTACCAGAAATGATTCTTGAACACAGAATCTGCAGTCTTCCCTGAATACCATCGTGTTTGACACAAAAATCAAGTAAATAATTAATAAAATATCATATTCATATTTTATGATTATCTGCCCTGTTTAGTTACTATTTATAGATTGTTTTTATCATTCTTTTGTTTATTGTCTGTCAATTAAGCCTAGAATGATTTAAAATTCTTTACTGATTTCTTTTTATTCTTATTTTCTTCTCAAACTATTCTTATAACTCTTTTGGAGAGGGTTAGGCCACACCTGGCAGCATCAGGGGTTACTCCTGGCTCTGCACTCAGAAATAGCTCCTAACAGGCTCAGGGGGCCATATGAGATGCCAGGGATCGAACCTGGGTCAGTACTGGGTCAGCCGTGTGCAAGACAAATGCCCTAACCTCTGTGCTATGGCTCTGTCTCCTAATTATGACTCTTTGGTAGCTTTACTATGGAATAAAAATCTGTTTAAGATTAAGTCCTTGGAGCTGGAGAGATAGCATGAGGTCAGGCATTTGCCTTGCATGCAGAAGGGCCTTGGTTCAAATCCTGACATCCCATATGGTCCCCTGAGTCTGCTAGGAACAATTTCTGAGCGTAGAGCCAGGAGTAACACCTGAGCACTGCCCAGTGTGACCCAAACCCTCCCCCCCCCAAAAAAATGACTAAGTCCTTGAGGGCCATAATGATACAGCAGATAACTCCTGCATACTAGCAAGCCAAGTTCGATCTCCCACATCCTTTATGTTCCCCCAGAACTGCCAGGAGTAATTCCATAGTGCAGACTCATGAATAAGGTCTAAGCACCACAGGATGTTGCCTAAAAATAAGAAAAGTAAGTCCTTGGGGCTGGAGCGATGGTACAGAAGTAGGCTTTTGCTTTGCACACAGCTGACCTATAATGAATCTCTTTTCTATTCCCCAATATCCCACATCATTCCCCAAGCCAGGAGTTATTTCTGAGCACAGAGCCAAGAGTAACCCCTGAGCGTCACTGGGTGTGGCCCAAAAACTGAATACAAAAATAGTTAAAGAAAAGTAAGTCTTTGAATTCAATATGGAGAGTAATTTTTAAAACTCTGGTATTACAAGAAAATCCCTTAACTCTCATTTCTTCCCCAAACACTGTACCAACTTGCTAAAGGCTAATGCGTTAAATATATATTGAAAGAGTTCAGGTTCCAGCCATTGTGTCAAAATCTGACTAATTAAAAAGTGAAATGTACCCAAACAAATTTGAAAGTTAATAGCTACACAGTAATAAAAATTGTTATTTTTCTAATTTATAAGACATTTTACATGTGCCAATTGAATTATTTACAATGTCATAAATAAAATAGGAATTATTTCCACCTCCCATTTGTAGAAAACAAGAAAGATCAAACTGGCTTGCTCTTGAAGATCATGTTTTGCCTTGAATGTGGATCTCACTTTCTTGTCTCTATGTCTCTTTGTTTACTTTTTTCTACCCTAAAAAAGCAAGTGTTCATTTTTGTACATATACTTGTCTTACTCTCTCAGTTCTGTTTCTTCCTTTCTTTCTCTTTCTTCCTTCTTTCTTTCTTTTTTTTTTTTTTTTAGGTTTTTGGACCAAACCCTGAAGCACTCAGGGTTTACTCCTGGCTCTGTGCTCAGAAGTCGCTCCTGGCAGGCTCAGGGGACATCTGGGATGTAGGAAATCAAACCCTGCTCTGTCCAAGGTTGGCAGCATGCAAGGCAAATACCTGCTCCTGTGCCCTCCCTGCATTTCTTCAATTAGCAATAATCTTGCTTTGGATAAACCACATTTGCTATGATACTGTCATGGTGCAAAGTTGTCTCCTCACACTTTTTTTCCCAGTAAAAACGATTTTTCTTCACATATACAAAAAAGATCAAACTAAATTCGAACTAATAAGTATTTTGTAATTATTATTCTAAAATTTAATCCTAGGGTCCAGAGTGGTAGCAGTAGGGTGTTTGCCTTGCATGCTCTGACTTAGGATAGACCCCAGTTCAATCCCCCGGCATCCCTTATGGTCCCCCAAGTCAGGAATGATTTCTGAGCAAAGAGCCAGAAGTACCCCTGAGTGTCATGGGTGTGGTCCAAAAACAAACAAACAAACAAAAAATTTAAAATTCACTCCTAAAACATAATAATTCCCTTGGATTATGTTCTAGTTTATTGTTATGGCTTCATATGAGACTTTACAAAGACATGATGATTCTTTTGTTTTCCTGTGAGTTCTCATTGTTTAAGTCTTAACAGGGGTCCTCAAACTTTTTAAACAGGAGCAGGTTCACTGTCCCTCAGATCATTGGAGGCCAAACTATAGTAAAAACAAAAACTACGAACTAATTCCTATGCACACTGCATATATCTTATTTTGAAGTGAAGAAACAAAATGGGAACAAATACAGTATGTGGCCCGCAGGCCGTAGTTTGAGGACCGCTGGTTAAGATGTAGAATATATATCTCAAAACTATTCTCCAAAAATGTTTGAGTGTCATCATGTCTTAGGACACCTAGTGATCTAAGGATAAAGATAAAATTTACCAAACTGGGACTGGAGTTACATTGTACAAAGGTCAGGCATTTGCACAATGCCAACCCAGGTTTGATCCCCAGAATCTTATAGGGTCCCTTAACTTGTCAGGGCTATTTTCTGAGTACAGAACCTAAGTAACCCTGAGCCAGGCTGAAAGAGAACCTACAGAGCATATTTTGTGAGATTATTATTGCATGACTGATCAGGCTGAAAGATGTCACAATGAGGTCAAGAGATAAGATGGGTTGGGGCCGGAGAGCAGCAGATCCAGGACCAAAGGTGGTTGGTTTGAATCCCGGTGTCCCATATGGTCCCTCGTGCCTGCCAGGAGCTATTTCTGAGCAGATAGCCAGGAGTAATCCCTGAGCGCTGGGTGTGGCCCAAAAACAAACAAACAAACAAACAAACAAAAAAAGATGGGTGTGAAGATACTTGCTTTCCAATAATAGACAGTGGGAACACATATGGCACAGAGATAGGAGTAAGCCATGAACACAAAGAAAGTTGTAAAGGAGATTTCTGGGTGATCTGGTTTTTTAGTAAGAGTTAAACATACATCTAACTTTTATCTAAGAATTGGAATGGTACTACAAGCTTCTCTTGCAAGCAGCCAATCCAGGTTCAATCCCCCGAATATCATATGGTTCCCCAAGTATTGCCTGAGCAGAGCCAGGAATAACCTAGAACATTGCCAGAAGTAGTGCAAGAACAATCAAATAAAAATATTCTTAGTACTAATGCTAATAAAGATTACTGGTTTCAAAACTATTCCCATTGATACTCTAAATCTCCTTCAACATCACAACAGTACTTTTTTTTGTTTTTGTTTACGTTTTGGGGTCACACTCGGCAGCACTCAAGGGGTTACTCCTGACTCTGCGTTCAGAAATAGCTCTTGGCAAGCACAGGGACCATATGGGATGTTGGGATTGGAATCACCATCTGTTCTGATCTGCTGTGTGCAAGGCAAATGCCCTACTGTTGTGCTATCTCTCCGGTCCCTCAACAATACTTTTTAATCATAATTTCCTGGAATAAAAAAATTTTCAAAATAAATTCATGAAAGATATTTCTTGAAATAGAGTCAGAGTTCTGATATTTAACCCATCCAGAAATTTTCACTTAATTTTAATTACTCCACACCTTCCAAAGTCTACACTACATGTAGAAAAGATGAAGATCAAAGAATAAAACGCTGCTTCAGAAGATACATATTTTGAATTTTGACAAGTATGGAAAAATTGCCTTCCAAATTATGCCTGTTCCTACTGGTTGTAAGACTTAGGAATACCTGTTTCATGGCACCAATCTTTTAATGTTTGCCATACTGATAGGCAAAATCTCTGTCTAATTGTTCTGTCCAGGTCATTATCATTAAGATTAAACATTTTGCATATGTTTCTTATTTATTAACTATATAATTTTCTCTTGGTTTGACTAAGTCACTATCTTATTTTTCTCTATGAATGTTCATCTTTTTGTTGAGAATGATTTCTTTCTTAAGAGCTCTTCATATAACACAGGAAGTATTAGCTCCCTGTCACTTGTATTATAAATATTTGTTCAGCTTTTCTTTCTCATCTTCCATTAAATGTCTTCTATTTTGGCACAAAGGCCTAAAATGTTCTTGAAATCACATTTGTTCATTTTTATCATGAATTTTTGACTTTGATTCATTCTGAGAAATTTTTCCTAGAAAAAAATTTGTAAAATATTCTCACGTGTTTTTTTTATTTTTTTAATACATTTAAATCTTAAGTTCTGAAGTTATTTTCATTTCTTTGTTCATTAAACTAAGGCTTAATTTTATTGTCTTCCCAAATGAACTTCCAACAAATTATACCAATTATATATCTTTTTTTTTTGGTTGTTTTTTTTTTGGGAGGGGGGTTGGGGTCACACCCGGCAATGCTCAGGAGTTACTCCTGGCTCCATGCTCAGAAATTGCTCCTGGCAGGCATGGGGGACCATATGGGGCACCAGGATTCGAATCAATGACCTTTTGCATGAAAGGCAAACGCCTTACCTCCATGCTATCTCCCAGGCCCCCCAATTATATATCTTGACCCAACCATTCTTAACTAAAGGTAACCCTTAGAAATATACTTGATAAGTTTCTGCCAATTTTACAGACCATTTGTTATATAATAAAATTTTGACCAAAAATTGTTTTATTGTCATTTTTATTTTTCCAATTATTTATGTAATTAGTATCATGGTAAGCAATATAAAAGAGGTTTATTCCTAGGAAGTAAATCACCAAATGTCCTATTAACAATAAATTGATTCTTTGAGACATTAAGCATATGGAACTTTTAAAGCAAAATTAATGCTAAAAAATAAACACTTGTGAACAATTTTCATGGAAAATTTAATCTGCTTAATACAAAATCTCTTTACCCAAAACTTGGCAGGCATGAAACTGTTCCATTATGGCAAGCTGTTGTAATATCACAAATTTATAGTAAATGCCTGTTTATCCCTAAACAATAAAGAATTTCTTAAAGTCTGGTTTTTAATTTACTTCATTTTATGAGAAAGAAGCAAATGATATCATCTTAGAAACTGTATCTTTATTTTCTAAAAACCTTTGTTTAAAATAAAATAAAATAAAGAATAGAATTTCCAGAATTTGTTGGCCCCTAGAAATTAAGAACTTTTAATTGGTACCAAAAGATGTAACCCAAGCTTTCAATTGCCTAAGAGGCAATCCCACACAACTATCACCTGCAAGTATAATCTCATTGGCACTACCATTTGTGATCCCTTGGGCCACAACAGAAAGTGGTATTTCTAATCTACCACAACCCAATGTACCAGGCATCCCAACAAGGGGAGAACCATAACAGCAGAGGGGAGGGAAAGAGGAATTTTGGTTTAAATGAGAGCTATTTAAACAAACAAACAAACAAACACTGATTTAAAATATTTATATTAGTATTGAGGACCCAGAGATACAAGCTCAAATTTTTATCATTCTTCAATAATATTTAACTCTAGTCTGAAGAGTTATTGTCATTGTTATTATTCATTGTTATTATTATTCATTGTTGTTTGCCTCTTTGCATCTTAGTTTTCTTAATGACTATCCCCAGGGAATTGATAATGAGATGCCTGAGCACTTTCACATTCATCTTTTTCGATGTTGGTAGCCAATAAATAAGGGCTCAGATTTTCATGTACCAAGAGCAGGTGTATCTATGAGGATATCTGTGACTTTGTTGAGTGGGAGTATATTTAGACATCCTCCCCTCCCAGCAGGTAATAGGTACCAAAGTGAGAAACACAACTAAGATAGAACAAGCTGTGCACGTGAGGGAGGGCATTCCAGATTATGAGATTCCAAGCGTATTTGTACAGATACTTACAGGTTTCTAGGTTATTTTCATATCTTGTAAGACATTGCATCTAACTACCAGAACTATGGAGACCTTGACATCCAGGGAGCTTGTCTTTATGCACACATAATCTAGGAGAAATACAGGATAAATTTGGAAGCCTATTTTATCCTTCTCTGGAGCCATGTATATGTCATGGTTGGCAAAGAACTTTTAGAAGAAGAGTAAGACAGAATCCTATTTTTTTCTTATTTTAGAATTTGCAAAAACTTATTTAGATTAGAGGAGATAGTTTTATAAGAAAGTGGCTTAAAACAAAACCTTAAGTGCAGTGGCATTTTGGACATTTACCTTGTGACACACTTGCACTACAACTAATTCTTACATAAACCCAGTACAGTACACTCCTATTTCTTCCAATAGACACTTAGTCACATAAAGTGCTAGAATACATTGCTTCTACATTATAAAATGAATGGGTTCATTCATATTTTTTGACAAATATTTCCACTCTTCTTATTGTGAAGTAGACACCAGACAACATATAGATACAAAAATATGGTGCTTCCCTTACTCTCGGCACAAGATATTATCAACCAATTCTCTCATTGAACAAGCCCTAAAATATATTTTAATATATTTTAAATACAGAATATTTAAAAATATTCTATAAAGTTGCTCTCTTTTTTAAAGAAGTAAGACATGCACACATTAAGGTCAAAACAGTTCTTATCAGCTTGTAATTGTGTATTAAATGAGACTTTACAGGTTAAGTTCATAAGACTAGACATACATATACACCCATTTTAGATGTTAATGTTTATTGCTTTTATATTTCAAAATAATTTAAAAAATTTTTAAAAACTATATTATTTGCTCCAAGTTCTACTACTTATTACTGGTTTGACAAATTATTATGTGGCATCATTAGTAGGTTGTTTTTAACTGTGCTTATGCTAATATTTGATGGAGGCTTATAATAAGAAAACATATTGGATGATTGTCCTGGTATCATGTCAAATTATAAAATTTATTATATATTTGGGTTTTTTCTTCCATCAAATATATGGCTTGGGTTAGTGAATATAATCATAGAAAAGTCAAAGTCATCATTATTATCTCTTCCACCTTGAGCTTTCTATACCATCTTTGGAAAGTCTCATCATCTAGTTTATCACACAGATGGATAACAGAGAATATCAGATTCATACAAATGTATTTTTCTTCATGAAAATGGAAAACAATAAAGTTAAAACCTCAGACAGAAAATACAAATACTTTAAAGCCATTATATTTATGTTAGGAAAGGACCAAAGGAAATGATGATGATATTCTTAAGAGTCTAGAGTGAGAGATAAATTGGGAAGCATTTTCCAAGTACATACATGTTGAGTCCAAACTAATTTATCCTGGGGCTGGAGTGATAGCACAGCAGGTAGGGCATTAGCATTGTACATGGCTGAACTCGGTTCAATCCCAAGCATCCTATATGGTCCCTGAGCTTGCATGGAGTAACTTCTGAACACAGAACCAGGAGTAAGTCTGAGCACCACAGGTATGGTCCAAAAACAAAACCAAAAAAAAAGAAAGAAAAAAGAAAATGACTAATCTACCCTACAGTAAAAACAAAGTTTAAGCTCTCAAGTACTTTCTTTGAAGAGATACTTAGGAGACCCAGGAATCCTTCTGCTAATCTCCAACCAACTGGTATGGTGGTTCAATTGAGGGCCACAAGATGTGGTTCTGCTCAGGTCCTTTTTGAACCTGCATAGACAGGTAGTGACATGGGCATCATGGGCATTATCCATAACATGGGCCTCACCCAGCTCTGCTCAAGAAGACTATGTGCTGCTGGAATGGAACTGGGATCAGCTGTATGCAAAACACCTTCATCCTTAACTATCTCTTTGCCCCATCCATCATACTTTTAATATTTGATATATGTTAATAGAAACCCATGATATAAATACAAATATCCTCAGTGGATTTTTTTATTCCAATCCATCTTTCTCGCTGATACACTCAAAGAATGTAATATAGCATAACTCATAGAGAGAAGAGTATGATTTGAGTCAGAAAACCTGAAGATTCAGCACATATCTTTATATAATTACCCAAAGGTTGAATTTGGCATGTTTTATTCTTCTGCCTTTTGCATTTTCTCTATTTAACCTCTTCAGGAAATGAGATGTTGAAATCAGATTTTTTTCCACAAAGGCAAAAAGTCTCCAGTTAACTGACAACATTGATGATAGTGTGACTAGTTCTAAGGAATCCAAGCACAACTCTTGAACTTACCAGGAGATGCTGCTCCTCACATCACAGCTCAAGGAAGCCCTTCAAGCCCGGACTTGTAGCTCAATCACCTTTTAGGCTGTGAGAAAAATGAACATTAATATCTGAACTACAACTGCGTTCTGGTATGCAGACACGGTCACTGATTCATCAGTAACTCCTAGGGTAGGTTTGATGCCCTTGCAGGCACACAAGTGCAGGACACACCCCTTTTTAGAAGGAAAAGAGAAAGGTTTCTCTGGTCACAGTCATTTCTACTTAGAATCAAGACTTGGCCAGGTCAAAAGAAGGTTCGTAATACCTTATGTCTAGTGATTGTCCTAGTCCATAGACTTCTGAAATTCCAGAAGGAAAATAGGAACAAAATGCTTTGGAGAATGCAAACGCATCTGTCCTACATCACTTTGCTCCCCGGTGCCACAGTTGAGCTTTCCTGTCCAGTCTCTGAGCACTCAGGTCATAGCCCATAAAGTGGAAGGAATGTCGCCTTTCCTGCATAAATCCAGTTAAGAGGAGTTGACTCAGGTGAGCAGGGTATGGGTAGCAATATGATAGATATTAATTTTTGCTTTTCCAACTTTCTCACTCCCAGCTGAAGAATCAACTTATTCTTTTCCAAAGAAAACTTAGACTGCTTGATTTCAGAGGGAAGGCAGCAAAGAGAGCATCATGACACCCATGAAGAACTTTTTTTCCCGTATGTCATCTTTAGATCAAAAACTAAACTTAATTAACTTCTTCAATTAAAGGTACTTTTTCCTTTCTTAACCATCTTCTAGAAAGTTAACACTTCATATTTACACATGATTTGAGATAGATTATAATTCTAGTGGCTAAAATGAAATTTTATTAGGCTAGACTACAGAAACATGAAGTATAATGGTCCTAAATAAACTAGGGACAGAGCAGGTATGATGCTTCCTTGCAAATATCCTAATCAGGTTCAAGTCCCATCATTCATATGGCTTTCAGAGCCCTGCTAAATATCGACTCTAAACACAGAGCAAGGAGTAACCCTGAAAACCAATTGGTGTGACCCAAAACCACACACACACACACACACACACACACACACACACAAACACATGCTAGCACATGTGCATGCAAACACATACACACAAAAGGTCCTATATAAGCTATATTGATTTTTGTTTGTTTGTTTGTTTTCAGAGGGGCCTCACCTAGCTCTGCACTTAGGAGTCACTACTGAAGTTACTCAAGGTACCACCATATGATACTGGAATAGAACTCAGATAAGCCATGTGCAAAGCAAGCACTTACCTGCTATGCTCTCTCTCCAGCTCCAAATTATATTGTTGTTGTTGTTGTTTTTATGGAGGGGACATTATAAGTATAGGTATATAAGGGGACATTATAAGTATAACATGAGAAAAAATAAAGATCAAAAATAAAATGTTGTATAGATTTGAAACTTTAACATGAGGGACAGACCTTTTTGATATTCTAATAAAAGAGGAAGCTTGTCAGGTTAGGTATATATATTGCTCTTAAAAGCAGAAAAAAAATAGAAGCATCCATTTTATCAGAAATAAAATGACTATGAGAGCACTGAACTCTAATAGGAATTAAAATAGTATTTGAAAATTATTATATTTTAATTTTTTTAAGTTAATAATATTTCTAGTAACTGGGGAGTTCCTGTTTTTTTTGTTTGTTTGTTTTTGAGGGGGGTCACACCCGGCAGCTCAGGGGTTACTCCTGGCTCTATGCTCAGAAATCGCTCCTGGCAGGCTCAGGGGATCATATGGGATGCCAGGATTCGAACCATTGTCCTTCTGCATGCAAGACACACGCCTTACCTCCATGCTATCTCTCCAACCCTGGGAGTTCCTGTTTTATGTTGAATATTTTAGGAGCATCCACTGGGACAGTGAATCTATAATATAACTCATCACAATCAGTTGTTGGTCTGATCCTACTGAAAAGTTTGAAAATATAAAGATTTTCTGGGATAGCTCAATTATTTAAGAGTATCCACCATTGCTTTTTTGTCCTCACCAGCCTATGTAGAAAAAAGGTTATCTCAAAACTCCATCATGTTAATTCCATTCTCATTTGCCTTTTTGAAAGAATTAAAACCTGCTTCCAGGATTCATCTGTCCTAAGTGGAGACCAAAAGTAAAGAACCAACTCAATACAAAGAATCAAGAATTTCTAGAAATACACATTCTCACTATGTTCTTAGAACAAAATATTTCAAGTCCTAGAATGAGTTGCCATCTTTTCAAGTGAATATTATCCTTTACCTACTGTGGCTAATGAAATGCAAATTCAAGGTAAAGCAGATGTCAGTGACCTTTGAGTGGGGATGCATTTTAAAATGGAAACAATTCCCTGCTCATGATAGGTAAAGGGATAACTGTGACAGTAGATAATAATGAGAAATACAAGTAAGAAGGAAGGCAAGCAAAATTGGTAGTGGAACCCTTCAGGAGTAAGAACCTGAAACTCAAATGGAAACTTTATTACCTTCAGCTCTCTGTGTCAACTCCCTAGGAGGGGTATCA
>PVKC010031254.1:0-14581 GCA_004027635.1 Crocidura indochinensis
GGCACTCAGGGGTTACCCCTAGTGAATAGCCAGTAGTAACCCCTGAGCGTCACCAGGTGTGTCATACCCGGCACTCAGGGGTTACTCCTAGCTCTATGCTTAAAAATCGCTCCTGGCAGTCTTGGGGGTTCGAACCATCCACCTTTTGCATGCAAGGCAAAGGCCTTTACCTCTATGCTATCTCTACAGCCCCAGATCCTGCTTCTCCTCCATCTCTCTTGTGAATCTCTCTGAATCCCCTTCCTGCCCCTTAGGCAATCCTTTTGTTCCCTACCAAAGACTCCCCCCCCCCCCCATAGATGGGCAGGTCTTACCTTCAGGTAAGGTTACAGTGGAAGAATGGAGGATGGGGGTAACATGAGGCTACTGGGGTCCTTCCCCTATGTCCCCCACAGAGGCTTCGGCAGCCCTGCAGGTACGGGCAACCAAGGATTATTGCAACAACTACGATCTGACCAGCCTCAACGTGAAGGCCGGGGACATCATCACAGTAATGGCTCCCTCCCTAGGGCATGAGGGGGGCGTTGGGCAAGGGGCACTGTCCTTAGCGCATCCTGCTCTGCCCTGCTCTACCCGGCTAGGTCCTGGAGCAGCACCCAGATGGCCGCTGGAAGGGTTGCATCCACGACAGCCGGACGGGCAACGACCGAGTCGGCTACTTCCCAGCCTCCCTGGCTGAGGCCCTGCTGAAGCCAGCAGGCAAGGATGCAGCCCGGCTCGGGGTTACAGTGTGTGGGGCGGGGGGACTGTCGCTGCCCTCATCTGGAAGGTTCCCAACTGGCCTTCAGCATCTGTGGCTAGATCTTCGTTCATGCTTGTCCTCTGGTTTGGGTCATAGTGAAGCGACTATCGGTGATGGTATAAGATGTGTGTGTGTGCACACATACGTGTGTGGGGATTCTTCCTTCTCCGGATAGGGGCTTCAGGGAAGGCTCTCAGAAGCAGGAAAGTCAGATGGGCAGTAGCCTGAGACTAGGGTGTTATTGCTTACCCAAACGGGATCCAGGAGCTCACGCAACTGACAGGAGGTGCTGGTCAGCCCTGAGGAGGTCTCAGAACTGAGGCCCAGGGGTCTAACTTGGCAGTCCCCCACCCCTGTTGCACCCACAGTCTACAAGGTCTCTCCAATGAGGCAGTGAGGTTGGGCAGAGGTGCTCTCCAGAGCTATGTGGGTCCCCAGGCCCCAGGGGGCTGAGACTCAGGGGGGCTGCTGGGCATGCAGGTTCCCGAGCAGGGGCTGAGCCCAGTGCACCCCAGGGAGGCAGCTCGGCGGGACCCTCGGCACCCCCAGAGGAGATCTGGGTGCTGAGGAAGCCTTTCGCAGGTAGGTGAGGCGTCAGGGGGGTTGGGGACAGCCACACCTCCCCAAGGCAGCACCTGCCAGCTCCCCCAACGCTGCCCACCCTCATCCTGGCAGGTGGGGAACGCAGTGGCAGCCTGAGCAGTGGGGCCGGGGGCCGGAGTGGCGGGGGCCATGCCCTGCACGCAGGTGCTGAAGGGGTCAAGGTAGGTACCCCCGGGTGGTGTGGGGAGGGGCCAGTTCAGGTAGAGGTGAGCGTGGTCTTTGGAAGCGAGCGGGCCAGGGAAGTGGAGACTGGGCCATGTGAGCCAGAGGTAGGGTCAAGGGATAGGGTGGGGGGGGACAGGCAAATAGGGACTGGGGCGGGGCCAAATGGGGATTCGGGCATGGTCAGAGGAGTTACCCTGGGCCAGAGGAATGGGCAGGCCCAGCTGATCGGGATGCGATTTGTGGTTAGGACATGGTTAGAGGTGTCAGGGCAGAGTCATGATCAGTATTGTCAGCCCACCCATATGGTTCCAGCTCCTGGCCACTGTGCTCTCCCAGAAGTCTGTCTCGGACTCCAGTCCGGGGGACAGCCCTGTCAAGCCCCCTGAGGGCTCCACAGGTAAGAGTGGAGAGTACACCTCGCTATCATGCCTGGGGGATGTCCTTTTACCCACCCACTGTGCTCTTGGCCCCTCAGGTGCCGTCCGACCGCAGCCTGTGGCGGCTCGTACTGGGCAGGTCTATGCGGAACAGTTGCCCAAGAAGCTGGAGCCTGCGTCAGAGGGCAAGGTACAGGCCTGGGCTGGCTGGGGGCACGGACAGCGCAGCCGGGGCCATGACAAGGCCAGACCCCGTCCTCTGTGTGTCGGTCCGTGTGGTGTAGTGTGGTATGGTGTGTGTGCACGTATGTGTCGGCGTTGTCAATGCCATGGGTTGAGCATGCTGTGGACCTGAGGTGACCAAGGCGTGTGTGGCGAGCGTGCACGGGCACAGCCGTGGAAGGGGCCTGTGTGTGGGGCAAGACGAGTCATGTGAGAGTGTGTATGCATGCCTGTGTGCGGGGAGAATGCTGACTGAGTGCAGGAGTCTGGCAGGACCCCTGTGGGGAGCAAGGGTCTCGCCCCTCACAGGGCGCCCCTGGAGCAAGCAGGGGGGACGGTCAGGGAGGCCTGTGATCGGAGTGAGCTGGACCCTCCTGGTGGAGATGAGGGCAGACGGTGCTGGAGGCGGCGGCGGCAGGACCGTGGAGCAAGGACAGCGGACGGCGAGGCGAACCAGCCTGCAGCCGAGGAGAGTGGAGGTGGCACCGCGTGGCAGGGGCACAGGGTGGCGAGCCTGCAGCGGGTGCCTTGTGTCTTCCAGAGTGCAGAGGCCGTCAGTCAATGGCTTGCCACCTTCCAGCTGCAGCTCTATGCCCCCAACTTTGTGGGTGCAGGCTATGACCTGCCCACTATCAGCCGCATGACCCCCGAGGTGAGCCTTGTGTGGATCAGGTGCTGCTGTGGGCCCTGGCCTGAGCCGGGCTCCCAGGCACTGTCTGATGGGCATCTCGTCTGCCTAGGACCTCACTGCCATTGGGGTCACCAAGCCGGGTCACCGGAAGAAGATCACAGCTGAGATCAGCAGCCTGAGCGTGCCCGACTGGCTGCCAGAGCACAAACCCGTAAGGCCCCCCACATCCTGGGGGCTCCACACAGACAGGCGGGCAAGCAGGCCTGAGGATGCCCCACAGCCAGCTGCCTGGATAAATTGTCTAGCCCTCAGGCAGGGCAGGCATGGGTGGCCTCTGGGTCAGGGACAGGGCTGTGGGGGGGTCTTAGAAGATTACAGGCCCCATTTGACTGATGCTGCACCATGTACCACATGAGGTACCACTTAGCCCAGAGGTGGCAGAGGGACATCCATGTTCGGGACATGAATTTTCAGGGGCCTGATAACATACATCTTCAACTGCATCTGCCACCTGCATGCCTAAGGCTCTCCCTACGGGCACTCCTGGTTCCCCCATTGGGGACTGAGGGTGCCATGTGGGGGGGGCACATGTGTGATGTGCATCTGAGAGAGTGGATGGAAGAAACTGGGTGCTTCCAGGTGAGGACATAGCAGCTGCCTGTGTGCGTGTGTGAGGGCATATGTGAGGGTTACATACACATGTGGGGGCCACATGCATGAGTGAGGTGAGAGGACCATATCCACGTGTGAGGTGTGTGTGGACCATGAGTATGAAACAGGAAGCAGGCTGCAATGCGAATGTGGCATGGAGGGTGGCAGTGCCCGTGTGTAGCTGTGGTGCGGCTGTGCCTGTCATGTGTCTGGCTGGCAGCACCGTGTGTCTGCGTCCATGATGTACATGCAGGCTGTGTTCACACAGGCATTGTCCCTGGCTTTGGGAGGGGGGAGGCAGTGCGGTCATCCCTTCATCCCGTGGTGCCATAAGGGTAGAGTCGCCGTATGTATGTGTGTGCGCGTGCATTTGTACATGTGTGTGTATTGGCCTCAGGCTCCTTCCAGGGCTGCGCTGTCTCCCCAGCTGACATCCTGCCTGTCCATTTGTCCTTCTGTGTGTCTGTGCCGGGCTGGCTGATGCCCCCCGTGGTGGGCAGGCTGTGGCTGCCAGCTGGGGCTGCCCTCCCTGTCCCTGCCCCAGGCTAATCTGGCCGTGTGGCTGTCCATGATCGGCCTGGCCCAGTACTACAAGGTGCTGGTGGAGAATGGCTACGAGAACATCGACTTCATCACTGACATCACCTGGGAAGACCTGCAGGAGATTGGCATCACCAAGCTGGGTGAGTCCCCGCCTCCCCTAAAATCGAACCCCATTCTTGCTGCAGACCCCGCCCACCAGTGTCTGGTCCCGCCCTCTGCTGCAGACCCCGCCCATCACCTATGGTCACCTGCCCCCACCCCATCTGCAGACTTACCCACACCTGGCCCTGTCCATTTGCATCTGGCCCGGCCCTTTACTCCTGATGCCTGGCCCCTACAGGACACCAGAAGAAGCTGATGCTGGCTGTGCGGAAGCTCGCAGAACTGCAGAAGGCCGAGTACGCCAAGTACGAGGGGGGTCCCCTTCGTCGAAAGGAAACTCAGGCCCTGGACGTGATGGCCATCGAGTCTCCAACGCTGCCTGAGCCTGCCCCAGCCGACTGCCAGTCTCCCAAGATGACCACATTTCAGGACAGCGAGCTCAGTGGCGAGCTACAGGCCGCCCTGACTGGCCCAGCCGAGGGTGCTACCGCTGCTGCTGCCTCTGAGAAACCCCCCAACCACTTGCCAACCACCCCCAGGGCCGTAGCGCGCCCGGAGCCCAATCTGGGGGGCCGGGCCCGGCATATGAGCAGCTCCCAGGAGCTTCTGGGTGATGGGCAGGCTGGGCCTGGCAGCCCCTTGTCCCGTAGCCAGGAGTACCTGCTAGATGAAGGGCCAGCCCCAGGCACCCCACCCAAAGATTCCCGGCCCAGCCGCCACGGCCACAGCATGAAGCGGGCCAGCGTGCCCCCGGTGCCCGGCAAGCCCCGGCCTGTCCTCCCACCGGCTGCCAGCCACTTTACGCCCCCCCAGACGCCCACGAAGACGAGGCCTGGCTCCCCCCAGGCCCTGGGTGCACCTCATGGTCCAACGCCAGCCACAGCCAAGGTGAAGCCGACGCCCCAGCTGCGGCCCCCATCTGAGCGGCCCATGTCACCTCGCTCACTGCCGCAGTCACCCACACACCGGGGTTTTGCCTATGTGCTGCCCCAGCCTGTGGAAGGCGAGGTGGCGCCGCCCACACCAGTGCCCACACCAACACCGATGCCCGCACCCGTGCCCATGCTGTGCCTGCCCCCGGACGCCGATGCCGAGCCAGGGCGCCCCAAGAAGCGCGCGCACAGCCTGAACCGCTATGCGGCGTCCGACAGCGAACCTGAGCGCGATGAGCTGCTGGTACCCGCTGCTGCGGGGCCCTATGCCACCGTTCAGCGGCGCGTGGGTCGCAGCCACTCAGTGCGTGCACCCGCGGCCGCCGACAAGAATGTCAACCGCAGTCAGTCTTTTGCGGTGCGGCCACGCAAGAAAGGGCCCCCGCCACCACCGCCCAAGCGCTCCAGCTCGGCCATGGCCAGTGCAGATATGTCCGATGAGCCGGCGCCTGAGACGGAGACCGAAGGGCCCGGGCCTGGGCCTGAAGATGGCCGGCTGGGGGTGCGGGCCCAGCGCCGCAGGGCCAGCGACCTGGCGGGCAGCGTGGACACGGGCAGTGCCGGGAGTGTGAAAAGCATCGCGGCCATGCTGGAGCTCTCATCTATCGGGGGTGGGGTCCGCGCTGCCCGCCGGCCCCCCGAGGGCCTCCCCACGTCGCGGCCAGACAGCCCAGACCCGGGCCGGGTGGCCACCGTGCTAGCCTCAGTGAAGCACAAGGAGGCCATCGGGCCGGACGGCGAGGTGGTCAGCCGGCGCCGCACGCTCAGCGGACCAGTCACCGGACTCCTAGCCACTGCCCGCCGGGGTCCCGGGGAACCGGCAGTGCCCCTGGATCATGGTCACTTTGGGGAGGATGGTTCTGGTCGGCAGCGGCCTCGCGGCCTGGCCAAGGGGGAGGCTGGCGTAGAAGGCCCGCCCTTGGCCAGGGTAGAAGCTAGCGCCACGCTCAAGAGGCGCATCCGGGCCAAGCAGAGCCAGCAGGAGAACGTCAAGTTCATCTTGACCGAGTCCGACACGGTCAAACGTAGGCCCAAGGCCAAGGATCGGGAGGCCGGGGCAGAGCCGTCTCCGCCGCTGTCCGTCTACCAGGACGGCGCTGGCACTGTGCGCCGCAGGCTGGCCTCGGACCAGGCGCCCCCCGACTTGCTGCCGCCGCCGCCCGCAGAGCCCCCTCCTGCTGACCTGATGCCGCTGGCCCCGCTGCCCACGCCGCCGGAGGGCGACGGCCGAAAGGCCACCAAGCCGCCCGTCTCTCCCAAGCCTGTCCTGGCTCAGCAGGTGCCCAAGGGCCAGGGCTCACCTGCACCTTCCTCCAAGAAGGTGCCGCTGCCTGGCCCGGGGAGCCCAGGTGGGTGCTGGACCTCCTATCTCCTGGTCAAAGGGGGCGGCAGCTATTGGGACTGGGGTGGGTGGCGGGAGGCTGGGACAATCCCCAAACCCTCCCGTCCCTCTATCCACGGGTGCGGAGGGAGGATGGAAGAAGCTGTGGGTAGGAGGGGGAAAGAGCATGGCCTCGGGGCGCTCCAAATGCAGAAGGGCCAGAGGTTGCAGCAGTCCGGAGCCTTGAGGGAGGTTGGGGGGGGGGCCAGATTTCAAAAAGCACTGGCGACAGCGGGGTGGCCATGCCGGGGCCCCGGACAACCGCCTCGACCCGACCCGACCTCCCCGCAGAGGTGAAGCGCGCCCACGGCACGCCGCCACCCGTGTCGCCCAAGCCGCCGCCGCCGCCCACCGCGCCCAAGCCGCCCAAGGCCGCCGCCGTCGTGGCCACCGTCACCGCCGTCGCCACCGCCGGGCCGCCACCGGGCAGTGCAGGCCCGTCGCCCGCGCCCTCGCCCGCGCGCCAGCCGCCCGCCGCCCTCGCCAAAGCGGCCAGCACGCCGCCGTCGCTGAGCGCCAGCCCGGCCAAGCCGCCGTCCCCGGGCACGCCGGCGCTGCATGTGCCCGCCAAGCCCCCGCGCGCCGCCGCCTCCTCCTCCGCCGTTGCGGGGTCCCCCGCCGCGCCCGAAGGCGCCTCTCCCGGGGACAGCGTGCGGCAGAAGCTGGAGGAGACGAGCGCCTGCCTGGCCGCGGCGCTGCAGGCCGTGGAGGAGAAGATCCGGCTGGAGGATGCACAGGGCCCGCGGTAGGTGCCCAGGGGTGCGGGGTGCAGGGTGCGCGGGAATGGGGGTGCCGGGGCGCGGGGAGGAGTCCCTGCGCGCTCACTCACACCCCCGCAGACCCGCCGCCCCCGAGGAGAAGAGCGCGAGCAGCATCCTGGACGACATCGGCAGCATGTTCGACGACCTGGCCGACCAACTGGACGCCATGCTGGAGTGAGCGGTCCCTCCCGCCCCATGCCAGCTGCCCGTGCCCGCCGCGGCCCCGCACACACTGGCCTTTACCTCAGGACCGGCCCCTCCAGGCGTGGCGGAGAAGGCCGGGGTTTGGAGGGGGGTTCCGCGGACGGATGCGGCACAAGCACAAGTCCTGGGACTGTTTGGGGTAGCCGAGCTCGGCCTACCCCCACCCACCGCACCGCAGCCCGCAGGTCATTCCCTGTGCAATACCCGCTGGGCCCCGCAGAAAGGCGCCGCCCGGACCCCACTCTGTGGCAGAGCACAGGCCTATGCCCAGCACAGAACTGCCCGGTGGGGACCGCTGCCAGCCGCTCCAGTGCAGCACAAGGGGCTGGGGCCAGGCCCCATCCCACTATATCCCCCTCCCCAGAATATAAGCTATCAAGAGTATTAATTTATTGGGAATGAGCTGACGCAGATTCCCCCAGAGAAACAAAAGGTATAACTTTAACAAATATATATTTAAAGAAAGAAGAAAATATTATTGATTCTATAGCAAACCACTTACCAACTGGAAGGACGTTGGAGTCCAGCCCCAGCTAGACCCGTCCGTCGGCAGCCCGGGCTGTCCCTCCCTTCTCCCACGTATGTGCAAGAGTGGCCAGTCCCGGGGCAAGCAGGCTCTGCTTCAGCCTCAACTCGCTCCCGAATCTGTACGGCTGGAGAACTCGAGGGATGTGCCTTGACCCGATGGGCTGTGGCCCCCCCCATCCATTGCCAGGAGGCAGCGGGTGGTCTCCATGCAGGGTGCTGATGTGGGCTGCACCCCAGCTCTGGGTAGTGTCGATGCATCAGCTGGTGGGTGCAGGGTGTGCATGCCTGACTGCGTGTGGCCCTGTGCCCCATGCCCGCCCGCCCACCCTCCAGCTCTCCGAGAGCTTCTGCCCCCGTCCAGGCTGTGTCGTGTAGTCCTCCCTACCCCCTCCCCAGTGCTGCCTGGCCTCTGTCATGTTTGCTGATACACGTGTGTTGGGAGCAACTTTAACGTTTCTTAAAAAAAAAAAAAAATCAAAGAAAAAAAAAAAGGAGAACACCTGAAACCAGCTATGGTGAGGTGGGAGGGGAGCGCGGGCTGGGCAGCCTTTGGGTGCGCGGGCCCTGCCAGCTCTGTGCCCGGTGCTCTATCTAGCAAGCGATGTGTCTGCCGTCCCCTGGCTTGTCCCCAGGGAGGCACCTGGCTAAGGTGCCGGCAGGGCACAACTCTGGGCTCTCAATAAATAACATAATACGGAGCTGCCTGGTTCATTTTTTGGGGTGGGAGTCGGGAGATGGCAGGAGGTGGGTGCTGGGAAGTGGGTGGTGTTCTGCTCTGTAGTGGGGGTGACAAGAGATCCCCTCCACAGCCCCTCCCTCTGGCTTTCCCACTTTGCCCAGGCGACTTCTCCCTGCCCTGTGCTCACCAGCACTCACAGTCAGTCTGAGTAGTTTATTCCAATCACAGAGTAACCAAATCTATATACAGTCTAAAAACAGTAGAAAAGGAATAAAAAGGCCCGCAGTCAATCTGGGTGGGGTTGGAGTGTGGGCCAGGCCAGCGTCGTACCTGGCATCAACACAGAGCTTGGGCACTATCCCTGTAGCAACTGTGCAGGCCATGCTGGAAGCTCCGAAGGGGGACACCATAGGCGCCCAGGGCTGGCCAGCTGGGCTGGGTCCCCGAGAGACCGTGCTACCTGACATCCACATCAGCACGTCCAGACCTGCAGAGGAAAAGCATTGTTCCAGGAGCCTGACCCCTGCAGCAGCGCCCCAATGACCCCCTGTCCCAGCACTGACCTTCACAGTGCTGTCCACCGCCCCTGAAAAGAGACGGCCCCGAGACACGGCCAGCGCCGTCACGCTGCCCTGGTGCCGCAGCAGGGTCTGCGTACAGATCATGTTGTCCATGCTCCACACCTGGGCATAGAACAGGGGGTGTGAGAATTGGCCTGACTTGGACCGGCCCCTGACACTCCACAGGCCAGGGAGAGACATACCCTGAGGGACCGGTCATAAGAAGCACTGAAGACTTTGGTCTGGTCTGGTGTGGAGATGACTGCCAGGGCATACACGGTGCCCACGTGGCCTGTCAGGGTCCGCACCTGCTCCTTGGACTCAATGTCCCATACCTGGGGGGAAAGGATTGGCCAGTCAGACAGGAGGGGAGGGGCTTCTGAGGACATGCCCCCATAGACCTCCTCCTATGCAAATAACACTCCTCAAAGCCTGGTCCCACACAGGACACATCTTAAGGTCACTCCCCTCGTGGTCCTACCCTCACAGGCCACACCCTTTAGGAGCCCACAAACAAGGCCACACCCCCTCATGGTCCTGCCCCCACAGACCATACCCCTTAGTGGCCTACACACAAGGCCACACCCACTCGAAGCCCCAAATCCAAGCCTCCAAATCCCTGCCCTCACGTGGATGAGGTTCTCATAGGTGCCACACACAATGTGGTGATTGGTCACAGCGATGGAGTACACGCTGCCGCCTGACGTCTGCAGGACGTGGATACAGTCAAGGGTGCGGATGTCCCAGATCTGTGGGTGAGCAAAAACAATTTGGTCATGGCTGGCACCTCCTCCGGGTTCCTCCTAGGCTCTAGGAATCTGGGGGGAGGGGAGGCCTGATTTCCCATTGGGCTGGGGCAGAGGAGGGTAGAGGCCACGCTGGGCACAGGCTACCCCAGAAGCAGGTACCTTGATTGTCTGGTAGGAGCCACTGTATAGGTAGCTCTGGGCAGCCACCAGGGCCCGCACCCAGTGGTTGAGGCCCGTCAGCTCCTTCTTCAGCTTCAGCTCGGTACCCACAATGTCCCAGACCTGCAGGGTAGCGTATGAGTGTGGGCATGGGCGGCAATGCTGGCATAAGGCCCACATGGGTACACCCCTGCCACACTGACCTTGATGGCCTTGAGGGAACCGCTGAAGAGCATGTTGTGTGCAGAGACAAGGGTGCACACGGGGTTATCATGGGCACGGATGGTGTTCACCTTCTGCAGGTTCTGGATGTCCCACACCTAGGGGCCATGTGCCTCAGTATCCCAGGGTCATAGGGTTGGAGAAGCCCCAGCCCCACCCTCAAAGTGACGGGGTAAGGGACCTCAGCCCACACTCACGATGATGGTGCAGTCCGCTGAGCCACTGTACAGCTTGCACCTGGAGAAGCCAATCACAGGCCTTACTACAGGGCCAGTTCCAGGGCCATAGTTGCTTTCTGAAACCTCAGTTTCCCGAGACCCCGCCCATTCCTGGCCTGCATCTGACATCGGGGGTGCAGGAGAGATGGACAATGACCTCCCAGTACTGCCCATTTGAGTTTACGGTGGAGGTGGAGGGGGGCCCAGGACAGCAAAGTCGAGCCCCTTCCCATTGTAGGCTGCCCATAGCTCCTGATACTCACCCCTGGATGCAGAGCGCCAGCACAATGCCATCATGGCCCTCCAGCGTCTTTTGGCACTTATATGTGGTGCAGGTGTCCCACACCTGCAGAGGCCAGGGAGTGAGTGTTTATATGTCATGTCAGTGTGTGTGTGTGTTGGGAGCAGGAATAAGGCACGTGTGTATGGGGAGACCCTGCACCCCCAGGCACGCAGCAGAAAGCACCTCACCTTGATGGTCTTGTCCGAGGAGCCACTGAAGAGCAGATCTCCCATGGAGTAGACACACAGGCACCAGACAGGCCCCTGGTGGCCCACGAAGGTGCCCTTGCACTTGAAAATCTGCTGGGGGTCGTAGGCTGCAGAGAGACAGTAGTAACTTGGGGGTGGTTCTGAGCAGCCTAGAGTCGGGCAGGGAACTGCCGCAGACCCCTACTCACATCCCAGGATGCTCATGTTCAGCCGTGCATTGATGTGGGACAGCTCATCCTGTGAGGCCACAGCAGGATAGTAGTAAGTGGGGGTGTCTCCACGCCCAGCATCCCCAGCCCAAATGGTTAATTGTCCCTATGGGGGAACCCGCCTGCCTCTCACATTTAGCATGGATGCGTCCCTCCGGAACTCCATGAGGTCCTCGCTGAGCTTACTCTGGTTTTCATCCAGGACGTCTGCAAGGGAAGGGGGCAGGTATTAGGAGGTACAAAATGGAGTGCAGCTCTGCGCTGCCCCCTCAAGCCCCACCCTGGGGCCCAGCGCTGACCGAACTTGAGCTCCAGGCTCTTCTCCAGCTGGTCTATCTTCTCAGAGAGCTTGCCCAGCATGGAGCGCAAGAAGGCGATCTCCTGGTCCTTCTGCGCCAGAGCCACATGAAGCTCGTGGAAGCGGTCATCTGTCTGCTGCAGGAACTCCTTCAGGCCCTCGAAGCGGCACGTCTCCAGGTGCGTCTCGTAAGTGTCCTGGTTCCCGACAAACGTGCACCTGAAGGCCAGGAAAGACAGGTGCACTGCACAGCTGTTCTTGTGTGTGTGTGTGGGGGGGGGTCTGCGGGTGCCCCATCTGGCCCCCAGACGAGGCTGAGCCCTTTGGCCTGGCTGCATCCTCGGCACCATCCACCGGCTCCTAATGGGTAAAGTGGCCCTGGGTCCCCACTCACCCGTACTTGCAGTGGGGACACTTGATGTGCTCGCACTCCTTCAGGTGGGCCTCCAGGTTCATCTTGAGCAGTGGTGGGCAGCTGGGGTTGTTGGGGCAACGCACAGGCCGGTAATCACAGCTGCCCTCATGGTCCCTGTGGGCAGAAGCGAGGGCAGGGCCTGAGTGTAGGGCAGCGTGCCCGGAGAAGAGGGGGTGGGGTGTGCGGGGTACTCACTTCCGGGAGCTGAGCTTGATGGTGAAGGGGCAGCCCCGGGGGTCCACCTCGAAGACAGGGGGCTTGCCACCTCCCACGCCCCGGCAGCCGTGCCTGCAGTGGATGAAGAGCTCTCCGATCTGCTCGGCCACAGCAATGTTGTTCACCACCACTGTCAGCTTGGCGTTGTCCACGGGGCACTTCTCTGTGGGGGGAGGCAGCTCGCCCGGGCTCACGGCGGGGCACCCTCAGCCCAGGTGAGGTGAGAGGGGCCGCCATGGGGGCTCGGGGAGAGCAGTGCCCACCCGCCCACCGAGCAGTCTGCACCCTCCCATACCTGACTTCAGGGCGCATCTCCGACAGAATGTGTGCTGTTGGGGAAAGGGACAGAGGTGGGGTGTATGCTGTCAGCCACCTCCCCACCTGCCCACTGGATCCCAGGGGCAGGGCGAGTGCCTCACCCCACATGTGGTGATCACCGGGTCCTTGAATACGCCGCAGCACAGCTGGCAACACAGCTTCACCGAGGGCTGCTCAGCAAACACCAGTGGCTCCTGTAAAAAAGTGCTGGCTGCTACGGGGGTGGGGCTTCCTGGGCCCCCCTGGCAATGTATTGAGGCATCTGACAAAAGGAAACCACCCCAACTGGACCCCTCATTTTTACTGGAAAGGGGAGCAGAGATTCCACTGAGGTCCACAGGGGACCCACCGCTCCTTCCCGTGCAGCCCATGTCAAGGACCTGGGAGCAGGTGCCCGGGTGTCCCTGGGAACAGTGAGGGCCCCATGGTGCTGCCCACAGCGCGAGTACCTACCGGCTCCTCCTCGTCCTCAGGCAAGGAGAAAGTGGAGCGCAGGGACATGCTAGACTCAGACTGCAGCGAGCGTACGGAGATGGCCGAGTCAGAGCGGCGTGGAGTGCTGATGGGGGGCTGAAGCAAACGCGGTCCTGGTCAGCCGTAGCAGGGCCTGTTCGTGCCCGCGTGTGGGACCAGCCCTGCGGGCCCCTGTCTGCCCCTGCCCCCCTGCCTGGCCTGCTCCCTTTGTCGATGGAGGGATTTCCTGCTATTCAACTCCGCCAGGACACGCTCCCGGCTTCCTGCTTCCCGTGACGGACGCAGCCTGTGAGGCCCACAGGGAAGGACTGGATGGTGGACACAGCCCTCCAAGCCAGAGCCACTCCACAGGCCTCCCTGAATCCTGGCCGCTCCACATGGCCCCCCTATACCCTGGCCACTCCACACAGCACTCCTGCATCCTGTCCATTCCATACAACCCTCCCTGAACTCTGGCTGTTCCACACAGACCCCTGCATCCTGTTTTTTGTTTGTTTGTTTATTTGTTTTTGAGGGGTCATACCAGACAGTACTCAGGGATTACTCCTAACTTATGCTCAGAAATTGCTCCTGGCAGACTTCAGGGGGGGACCATATAGGATGCCAGGATTCGAACCACTGCCCTTCTGCATGCAAGGCAAAGACCCTACCTCCATGCTATTTCTCCAGCCTCAGACCCTTGCATCCTGGCCAGTCCATACAGCCCCCCAGAACCCTGACCGCTATGTGTTGCACAGCCCTCTAGAACCCTGGCTGCTGCAGCCCCTCCAGAGTAGATCTTTTTTTTTTTGGTTTTTGGGCCACACCCAGTGACGCTCAGGGGATTCTCCTGGCTATGTGCTCAGAAGTCGCTCCTGGCAGGCACGGGGGACCATATGGGAACCGGGGGATCGAACCATGGTCCGTCCTGGCTAGCGCAGGCAAGGCAGCAGGCACCTTACCTCCTGCGCCACCTCCCAGCTCCCTCCAGCGTAGATCTTACAAGAGTACAGCTCCCCACATTCCTGTCCATAAGCTTCCCTCATGAGCCCTCTCCTGGGCCCACAATGTTCCCTAGATAGCAGAGCCTGGCAGGGCAAAAGGACCTGTTGGAAACCCCTCCACTGAGTGTTCAAGACAGACACACTAGTGGGTACTGGGCAGCTATGAACCAGAGCCTGGGCAGCTTCCCAGGCAAAGGCTGCTCCCCAGGCACCCAAATCAGTGCCACATGCATGCTAATGCCACACAGGGCTACAGGGAAGGTCAGAGACAGTGAGTCACATGGACACAGTGGTGCTAGGCCCCTGGGGACAGGCTGAGGTGACTCCAGGCAACTGTCTGGTCTGCCCAGTCTCTAGAACTAAGTGGGTACCTGGATGGGGACACCTGAACTGTGGCTGAGAGCCCACAGTCCCCAGTGCCAACTCCCTTCCTTTCCAGTATGCATGGAGCAGGGGACAGGATAGGAGAGTGCTGTGTCAGATTTACAAGGCTTCCATATATAACAGCACAGAACTGAGGATGCCCTGCAGTGCCCTGCAAATGGGACCCTTGTATTCTCCATTCCTGGGGTCCCGCATACCTACCATGCTGTCATCCTCGTCTCGTGGTGGAAAGGCCAGGGTGCTGCTGGAGGACGGGGTCCTACGGTGCTGCTTGTATGTGTTCCCACCATCTGCTGTTGAGGAGACACATCAGCACAGGGGAGTCCCAGCCCTCACTAGGGGCTGCGTGGACTGATCCAGCTG
>PVKC010031255.1:0-14578 GCA_004027635.1 Crocidura indochinensis
AAATTGAAGATTTTAAACAAATTTTGAGCCTTCAGGAACAGGTTGCTTTCTGTAATTTGCAAGTTTCTGCCCTTCAGGCTTTCCCCCACCCTCCTGAATCTAAAGTTGTCTGTCATATGCCCACCCAATCTCAAGGGCCAGTCCCCCTCTTGAAAATCCATTTGCAACCCAACCTCGCTGACCCAGGGTCGCATTACAAGAGGGAGAGGCTGATGAAGGTGAGGCCGAGTGCCCTGAGGCAGAAACCACTATGGCGCCTGCAGATAATTGCTAGCGCTCAGTGAGCCAGAGAATTACAGAATATCAGCAGCTAAGTTATAAAACCTTGCAAGATCTGCACATTGCTGTTAAAACTTATGGGCCTAATGCACCCTTTACTCAGTGCATTTTCTATGCCCTTTTAGTTGGGAGGCTTTTGCTCCCACGTGAATGGATTAAAGTTACCCATGCTGTCCTCAACAGAGTTCAATTTCTTACTTGGCAGGCTTCCTTCCTGGAGAGTTGCCAAAGCATCATTACCAAAAACCCAGGGCCTGAGGGTACCCGCTGGACTTATGAACAACTGAGTGAATCAGGTTGCTTCTCTTCCAAGGATATGCAGAAGCACGTTTCCACAGGGGTGTTAGTCCAAACCACCACCGCAGCCCTGGGGGGGCCTTGAGGGCAATCCCTTTCAAAGGGTTGGCTGTAACCCTCATCACCCAAATTGTGCAAAGTGCTAAAGAGGATTATAGTGAATTTATTGATCGCTTGCTGGAAGCAGCTGAGAGCCTTGGGGGAAGAGGCTATTAATAAGGATATGATCTTAAATGAAATGATCTGAATGGGTAGTGAGGCTGATCCCTTTTCCCATAAGGTTTCTCAGACTGTTCACTTGGCCACCAAGGCCACCTTTAATCAAGCAGCCAAGAAAGAATGCTTTAAGTGTGTAAAAGTGGGACATTTTGCTCGGGCCAGCCCTGGACCCCTCTTTCAGTCTCCTTCCTGCTGGCCTCTGGGAGCAGCCAGCTCAGGCCCTGCCACTCCCGCTTGATACTTCCACACCAGCCATAGACCAACCCCGTGGCCTCTAGAAATCAGGTTCCTCTGACATCTATTGGGTTAGAAAAAGAATCAGCAACTCTGTTTATGTGGAATTTATAATAAGAATTATTTTCAGATTTGTTTGTGAACTAAAATATGTGGCATGAGTGTGCCTCTTGTGTAATTAAGCTTTGTGCATTGAGTGTTGTAAAATAATTATTAAAACATTGGAAATTAGAAAACCTTCTAAATTCAGATCTGTAAGGGTTAAAAAATTCTCTAGGGAGAAAGAAAAACAGGGAGATAAGGGCACTAAACTTTCTTTGTTTATGCCTCAGGAATTTTAGAGCAAGATAACAACTCTATCACTTGTAATAACAGATCTAAAAAAAACTTTTGGTGTTTTAAAATTCAAACGGACACAAAATGTTAAAATTGGAATCTTTTATATTTCTATTAGAAAATTATTTATGGGGTTCGGGAGATAGCATGGAGGTAAGGCATTTGCCTTTCATGCAAAAGGTCATCGGTTTGAATCCCGGTGCCCCATATGGTCCCCCGTGCCTGCCAGGAGCAATTTCTGAGCATGGAGCCAGGAGTAACGCCTGAGCACTGCTGGGTGTGACCCAAAAAACCAAAAAAAATTATATTGATCTTAAAAGTATATGGAAAATGTTGGGGTTAGCAACAATAATATTGTTAATTCATATTGTAAAAGTAAATTTTATAAGCAGGTTGACAATAAGTATCAAATATAATTTTGGTCTTAAGCTCGAGGTGTGGAAATGTATCAAGAGTCTTTAACTATACTTTATAATGATCTAAACAATTTATTAATTTGGTATATAATATTTTTAAAAATTATTCACTTTAAGTCTTCAAAGTAGGAACAGTTTTTTGTTTTTTAAAGTCAGTTCTTCATACCTCTAGTAGTCATAGTTTATGCTCTTGTGTTTAATCATTGAAATTTTAACACTTTATTGCAGCTGTCTTACTGTTCTACTGTGAAACTAATTTAAAGGAAACCTGTTTATTTACAGCAGATGATATCATACTTCAGAGTTGAGACTCCTTCTACAGTGCTCATTAAGCATTTTACTTAAACATTTTCAACTGCTTACATTTTGCTTAATGTTTTAAACTTCAAATTCGGATTTTTTAAAAAAATGTTTTGTGCTAAATCTCAACCTTAAAGCTTTTATTTTCAGCAAAGCTCCATTCCATCTACATTAAGTACTTCTAAAAGCTGAAAAAGTTTTTCTACAAAAATTTTTTCTTACACAAATGCCGGCTGAATATTTAAAAGCACTTGTCCAGTTTTACCCGGGTCAAATTTTCTAATGTTAATTTTGGTTCTATCCTTTTGTCTGTTCATGGGTGTGTTGTACTTAATGAAATTGGCCACGAGTGTAAAATGTTGTGTTTGGCATTGTTTTGTTTTCTTCATTTATTTGGTATCTCTACATTTCATGTTAAAATGCAATTTTCAGAGCCTTATCCATTTTTGAGATATCAATTAATTTTTTCACAACTTGGTCAGTCTGGTCACTTAGCTACTGACAGACTGTGGCATCCTGCGACTAAAGATCATGTGTTAAAAATTATGTGTTAAGCTGGCTTTGTCCTTCGGGGAACATGGCAGAGGGTGTAGGGGATCGTAAACCTCAGTTTTATCAATGGAATAATAATCAGTTTTATCATCGGAATAAATTTTCCCTGGAGAATCTCTGAACTTTTTTTTTCCAGCTTTCCTGCCATGTGTTAGTTAAGGCCAGAAAAATATGGACATGTGGCTATAGAGAGACGCATCACGGTTTAAGAAAATAACTAAAAAGTTTAAGAGGAATCAGTAAGGTTCAGTTTAAGAGTTTTTGAAAAACTGGGATTGTTAATTATAAAATTCTTTGAAGTATAAAGTCTGCCAGAAATCAATAAGCATCCCCTGGTATTCGGAAATAATTTGTGCAATGTAAATTGCTAGTGTCTTCTGCCTGTAAACCAAGGTCAGAAGACTAAGTAAACTCCTATTTTTATATGAAAATTAAATTTATGGAAAATTATATTGTAAAAAGAACCTCTCAAGTATGCCTCTGTAACTATAGGTCCCACTGTTATGCTACATCCAGTGGCCTCACTCCTTCCCAAACCTATAATCATTTTGCCTCCTGTCAAGCCATTTCCTTATAGACCTCTTGCAGTTCTGTCTTCATCCACCTCCAAAGAGCCTGCCACCCCTGCGTCACCCACCGTTCCAGTCCTTCAACCCACCATTCCTGCCAGACCTGTTTCTGACTGACTCCGCCTAAGGGGAATGCTGGATTTGATACTCTGCCCTGCAGCCGTTCTATGAAGGAATTGCCACCTTTGGCACACCCACTGCTACCAATGACCCTGCTGACCTAGCATCAAGGCATAACTTTAAGACAGGTCATGGGCATAGGACTTTGCTTACTCGGATCGCATATGAGCCCTCCTGTCCAACTATTGGACATTTGCAACCAAACCATTGTTCTACCAACTCTCCCATCTTTATTCAAGCCTCCAACACCACTTATTTTTCTTGCTCCACTGGACTTCCCCCTTTATTGTTACTGAAATGTTTCTTGCATTTTAGTTTTGTTAATGCCTAGATTAACCATTAGACCTGTTGATAATTTGCTTTAGGATAAGTAGATTACTATGTTTAGACATAAGTGTGAACCTATCACTGCTATTACTTTTTCTGTTGTTTTAGGTTTGAGTTTTGTGGACCAGGAACTGGTATTGCTTCTTTAATCACTTCACAAAGTCATTTTAATCAGCTTACACGTGGTATTGATAGAGATGTCAAGGAACTGGAGGAAGGTTTAAAATATCTTACTGAAACTGTTGGCTCTCTTGCTGAAGTTGTACAGCAAAACCGCCATGGTTTGAACTTAGCCTTTTAGAAAGAGGGTGGAGTTTGTGCTGCCTTAAAGAAAGAATGTTGCTTTTTAAAAGACAAGCTAGGACTTGTTAAAAATAGTATCAAAAAAGTTGAGCATAGCCTTGAAGAAAGGCCAAAACAAAAAGAGCAAAGCGAATCCTGGTATCAGAATTAGTTTTTCACCTCCCCATGGCTATCCACTCTGTTGGATATTCACTCTGCCAGGACCTTTCATCGAATTTTTGTTGTTTCTTTCTTTTGGTCCTTGGGCATTTCATAAATCAACAGATTTTGTTAAAACTCAGGTTGACACTGCCTCCAAAAGACAATAGCTGTCCATTACCAACGTCTGGAGGTATCAGAGCCTCTGGAAGCTGACTCGATTGACTCCGCCTCTGTTGAACTTTTAAGCCCTGAAGGACCACTTCCACAGGATGCCCTGCAGTTGAAAAGCTAATCAGACCATCCGTGTGGTCCCGGCTGTGGAGCTGCCAAAGACGGGAATAGCTTGGTGCCAGGAGTCAGTCACACTCTTGCATATAATTAATGATTGGCAGAAATGATTTCCTTGTTTTGAGTGCTGGGAGCCCACCGGGTAGCGTAAGATAGACTCTCCACCCACCTTTTCTTTTACACACAGAAGGGGGACATGCCAGATGGACCAAGCCCCTAATATGGAATTCTGCAGGATAAACCAGTGTTGTGTGGCCAGAGTACATAACCTAAGGCATTGGCTAGCCCCAGAGTCCAAAGAAATACCACAGCTTCCTATCAGGCATACATTCCAGGAAGCTTGTGACATCCTTGAAACTTCACTAACCTTGAGGTGTTCCTGTGCTCCTTATGTAAATATGGCATGTAAAGATTAACTGTAAGATGACTTCTGTAATGCAGGCTGTTCCATCATGCTTTCTCTCCACCCCCTGTAAAATCGTGCTTTAAAAGAGCCTGTACCAATCAATAAACTGGAGCCTTGACAAGCCTTGTGTTGCTTGGCCCCCTTCTTTCTCTCCATTCTCTTTTGAGACTGGGACCCCTCTATACCCGTGAATAACCTGTCCTGCAGGCCAGGACATTTTACAATTATACCTGAGCAGAACATCTGGAACCATGCTGAAAGACTATAGCCTAGGCTCTGACCTAGGATCTGAGCAAAAGTCAAATCCACTAAACACAGAAGACTGATTATAAAAACTGATAGAACAGAAATCCTAGAAATGTAAAAATAAAAAGAATCCTCTTTCCTAGCATTCGCCCTAAGACCCATGCAAATATCAAGATCTTCAGCTACAGAGGAGGGATGTCATTGCCCACATCTGAGGGAAAGTCTTTTGGAATGATTAAAAGACCTTGGGGTTTGTAAAAGAGTGAATACTGAGCCTGTAGTTGTTCCCATGATGTTGTGCTTCAAGGACGGAGAAACCTTGTATCTCTTAAGTCAAGAAAGAGGATTTCCTTCTAAATTCCCCAATTTTTACTGTGCCTATGCAAAAAAGGAAACACAAATCTTATTTTAAGAAGTTGTGGGGCCCGGGAGATAGCATGGAGGTAAGGCATTTGCCTTTCATGCAAAAGGTCATTGGTTTGAATCCCGGTGCCCCATATGGTCCCCTGTGCTTGCCAGGAGCAATTTCTGAGCATGGAGCCAGGAGTAACCCCTGAGCACCGCCGGGTGTGACCCAAAAACCAAAAAAAAAAAAAAAAAAAAAAAAAAAAAAAAAAAAAAAAAAAAAAAAAAAAAAAAAAAAAAAAAAAAAAAAAGAAGTTGCTGGTCTGTTTTTCTTTATTTTTGCTTTCCTTTTTGTTTTTTGCTTTTTTATTTTTTGGAGGTTTATTTATTTATTTATTTATTTATTTATTTTGGTTTGTTTCTTTATAGCTGATGGTTTTGGTTTTTGGTTTAATCCTTTTCTATTTTTCTTTTTGTACTTTTTTGTTACTCCTTATATGGTTTATGTTTTGTTTTTGTCTTGTCTCATTTTGTTCTGTTACTTTCTTTCTTTCCCTTTTCTTTTTTCTATTTCGCTTATCTTCTACCAAAAGAATACTTACAGCACCTTAGAAGTACTCCTCCCATATCCATTTTTATTTATCCAATAGAGCCAAATTACTAGAATCACCTTGATTAGCATCATAATTTGAGGGAGAAAAATAGATGGTACCAAGCCCAGACAGTGATATGTCCTTTTGGTGGAAATAGAAAATAGACTTGAATACAAAAATAAAGTCAACGACTGCTGAAATGATACTCAATTTACATCAAGCTGTACTTGGAGGAACAGGTGCACTAGCATTATGGGGGGTAGATGACAAGGAAGTAGGAGGCATGCTGGGAACAAGGGTGGAGGGAGAGCAACATTGGTGGTCGGAATGCCCCTTATTCATTATTACTATGTGCCTTAAATATCACTATGAAAGATTTATATTTTATGCTGCCCACAAGAAAATAAAAAATGAATATATTCAGTGTACAGAAAAGAGCTGCCATAAACATCATGACGTATGAAGGTCATTGAAATATAAGATTATAGTACAGTATCCTTGTATTTTTAAGTTCTTCAAGACATACTGGGATACAGAAACATAGTTTAGGGCCATATGTAAATTCTCAGGAAATAACTGTCCAGGTGAAGTCAAGCAAACACAGTAATTCTTTATTTTTATTTTTAAAATAATTTATATTGTGACTAAATGAACTACAAATCTTTCACATAATATTTAAGATACATAGTGATATTGAATCAGGGCCATTCTCACCACCAGTGTTGTCCTCCCTCCAACCCTTCCAAGCAAAACCCAAAAAATACCAGGAGCAATAAATAAAAAGATAAAAATTGTGCTGTTTCTTCTTTGTTTCTTGTTTTTTTTTTTTGCATAGATACAATAAATATTGGGGAGATTAAAAAGGGAATCCCTTTGGCCTAAGCCAGTGGTTGGCAACCTTTTTTTTTCAACTGAGCCAAACCTTTCCAAAACCACAATTGAAATTTATTTTGAGAACCACACATGGTGCACATTGACAGAGGCTAGGAACAGAGTCCTGACTCCTGGAGTGGCCTCCTGGCACACAGAAGAGCCAAATTAAAAGTGAAAAGAGGCACATGTGGCTCGCTAGTCGCAGGTTGCCAACCACTGGCCTAAGCAATACAGGGTTTCTGTGCCCTTGAAGCATACTGTAATGGGGAATAACTACAGGTTTTGTACACGCGAAATTTTCACCTCTGGTACTTTTATGGTGCCAGGAAAACTTACATTCAGTTGTGGATGATAATATCAGGCCTTTGTAATTAGAGATCTTGGTATTTGTACAGGTCATAGGATGAAGCCTAGAATAGAGTCTTTCTTTGCAGTTCTAGAAGTTAGCTCCATCACTGTGGTTGTAATCAGTCTTCCGCAATTGGTGGTCTTAATTTTTGCCCAAATACAGATGCTAGGACAAAGCCGAGGATAGAGTCTTTCATTATGTTTCCAGAAGTTTAGCTCTGTCACAATTGTTCACAGGTCACAGTCAGACCTCTATAATTGAAGATCTTGGTTATTGTACAAATCCTAGGTCGACGCCTAGGCTAGGGTCTTTCTGCTTGCTCCCAGGATAAGTTCTGCCTTGTCATGGTTGTCAAAGTCACTCTTCTGTAGTTAGTTTTTGCACAGATCAAAGGACGATGTGTCTTCTGATTTAATTTTACCATTACGTGATGAGATAAGACAACCTACTCTTAGCTCAAGTTATTGCTGTTTCCTTGTTGTCAGGATGTAATATAAAAATTGGCTCAAGATGATACTAGAACAGTATTAGGAATGACCATGTACATCCATGTATATAAAAATTTCATAACTTCATCTCTCCAGGGAAATTTTATTCCTGGTGCTATTGCATGAAACTATATCGGTTCTGTGTCTGGGATCTAGGTTTTGGATTAGACTGTCACTGATCACATGGAGTCTAAGTTGGGTTCACATGACACATGTTCAGGGTGGGAGGTGCCCCTGTTTATAAAATGAATGGGTTCTTATCCTTAGTAAAAAGAACTTGTTTCTATACATAACATGTCCCCTTTCTTTAGCATGGCTTTGCAAAAAGGAATGATGCATATTATATTGCTGGTGTATTTGGGGTTAAGAATGTCAGGCTACACAATCTCTGTTTTTGAACTGAGCTATTATCACAGGCAAGAATTTTTGGTAGGCTTTTTGTAACAAGCAGAACCAAAATACGTAAAGTTAAAGGAAAAAATAAATATACAATACATATAATAGAAGATATAAATAAAAATCAATTTTCAAAAAAGTTATTAAAGTAAAATGATGTAAGAGACTACCTTCCATTTGGGAATAAACAGAATAAGAGTTAGTATTTTAATGGTATTAAACATATAAAGGAAATATAGGCTTCCCCATTAAGTCTTTGGAGATATTCTTGTGGGGGTAAAATTTAGAGCACATTTTTTTGATTTTTGGGTCACACCCGGCAGTGCTCAGGGGTTACTCCTGGCTCCACGCTCAGAAATTGCTCCTGGCAGGCACGGGGGACCATATGGGGCTCCGGGATTCGAACCGATGACCTTTTGCATGAAAGGCAAACACCTTACCTCCATGCTATCTCCCCAGTCCCTAGAGCACATTTTTATCACACACCTGGTCTTGTTGAGTTTGAGAAACGATTTGCAGCAGAAAGGGATCTCTACAGTTCTTGCACTTGGGGCCCTTCTGGAGCAGAGTCTAGGATCATGTTACAGTTCACAGTTGGGAGGGGTGAGAAGGAGGGCCACAAAGCATGAGTCAGTAGGAGTGTTGGTTGTAAGTTCTTGATGGGGAAGAGATCTGGGACTGAAAGGGTGTCATTTTGCTTTGGGAACTGTCCTCAGGCTAATTGGGGCAGGAGGTCGGTCTGGGTACCTATGGAGTTAAGAACTGAGGGTAAAGATTGTTAGATAAAAATGGATATTGGATCAGTATGGGGTGGTGAAGGGTTAGAAGGGTTTCTAAAGAGAAGAAGAGGTATATTATATAGGAGGAACTATATACACTTTAGGCATGCATTTTTACAATTTAGTTTTGGCACTCAGAGAGGAGCCCTCTGTTTATATACTCATGCCCACATAAAGATATAAGTTAGTGATCTATTCTTAAATTATTGTTAGAGGTCTGAAATTCATAGGATGGTCTGAGGTCTTAAGAAATGGTGAAGTAAGATAAATAATTAGCTTAGATATAGCTTAGGAAAGAGAGAAAAGAAGAACAAAAGATAAGAGAGAAGAGAAAAGAAAAATAAGTAAATACAGTAAAAATAAGTTAAAAATTGGGCCTCTGAATCGAAGTTGGAAGGTTTTCCCAATTACTATGAACTTCATCACTGATGGCTTGGGTCTTGTTAAATTAAGGTTTCAGGGTTAATGACTGGAATATTTTAGGATATGCATAGTTTTTATATATAATCTTTATACATCTTAATTATAAATATAATTGTGAGCAACGTTCCCACCACCAGTGTCCCAAATCTCCCTCCATCTCACCACAACACCACCTGTACTCTAGGCAGGCTTTACAGTTCTCTCATTCATTCACATGGTTATGATAGTTCTCAGTGTAGTTATTTCTATAACGGCACTCACCACTTTTTGTGGTGAGCTTCATGAAGTGAGCTCGAAGTTCCAGACCTCCTCTATTTGTCTCTGAGAATTGTTACAAAAATGATATTTATCTTTCTTAAAACACAGAGGTGAGTGAGAGTATTCTGTGTCTATCTCTCTCCCTCTGACTTATTTCACTAATCATGATAGAATCTATGTACATCCATGTATAGGAAAATTTCATGACTTCATCTCTCCTGACTGCTGCATATTATTCCATTGTGTATATGTACCACAGCTTCTTTAACCATTCATCTCTTGAAGGGCATCTTGGTTGTTTCCAGAGCATGGTTATTGTGAATAGTGCTGCAATAAATATAGGTGTGAGGAAGGGATTTTTGTGTAACATTCTTGTGTTCCTAGGGTATATCCATAGGAGTGGTATAGCTGGCTAGAATGGGAGCTCAATTTCCAGTTTTTGGAGGAATCTCCATATCGCTTTCCATAGTGGTTGGACTAAACAGCATTCCTACCAGCAGTGGATAAGTGTTCCTTTCTCTCCACATTCCTGTCAGCACTAACTGTTCTCATTCGTTGTGATGTGTATCAATCTCTGTGGTATGAGATAGTATTTCATTGTTGTTTGATTTGCATCTCCCTGATAATTAGTGATGAGTAACATTTTTTCATGTGCTTTTTGGCAATATGCATTTCTTTTTTTATCAAGTGTCTGTGCATTTTTTCACCCCATTGTTTGATAGGATTAGATTTATTTTTCTTGTAAAGTTCTGTCAGTGCCCTGCATACTTTGGATACTAGCCCCTTATGTGATGGGTACTGGGTGAACAGTTTCTCCAAATAGTGGGTGGCTCTTGTATCATGGGAACTATTTCTTTTGAGGTGCAGAAGCTTCTCAGCTTAATGTATTCCCATCTGTTTATCTCTGCTCTCACTTGTTTTGAAAGTTAGTTTCCTCCTTGAAGATGCCTTTAGTATCAATGTCATGGAGTGTTTTACTTACGTATTGTTCTATATACCTTATGGTATTAGGTCTGATATCAAGGTCTTTAATTCATTTAGATTTTACCTTCATACATGATGTTAACTAGGGGTATATGTTGGGTTTTTCGCAAGTGTCTATCCATTTCTGCCAACACCACTTGTTGAAGAGGTTTCCCCTGCTCTATTTAGAATTTCTTGCTCCTTTGTCAAAAATTAGGTGCTTGTATGTCTGGGGTACATTCTCTGAGTACTCAGGCCTACTTCACTGATATGAGGGTCTGTCTTTATTCCAATACCATGCTGTTTTGATAACTATTGCTTTGTAGTACAGTTTAAAGTTGGGGAAAGTAATTCATCCTATATTCTGTTTCTCTAGGAGTGCTGTAGCTATTCGAATATGTTTATTGTTCCAAACGAACTTCATAAGTGTTTGATCAACGTCATGGGTGTTTTTAAGGGATATCATTAAATCTGTATAATGCTTTGTTATTTTAATGATCTTAATCCTGCCAATCCATGAGCAGGGTATGTATTTCCATTTCTGTGTGTCCTCTCTTATTTCTTGGAGCAGAGCTTTATAGTTGTCTTCGTATAGGCCCTTCATCTCTTTGTTCAAGTTGACTCCAAGATATTTGAGTTTGTGTGGCACTGATGTAAATGGGACTGCCTTATTTTTTGTGTGTGTCACACCAGGCAGCGCTCAGGGGTTACTCTTGGCTCTACACTCAGAAATCGCTCCTGGCAGGCTCGGGGGACCATATTGGATGCCGGGATTTGAACCACTGTCCTTTTTCATGCAAGGCAAATGCCTTACCTCTATGTTATCTCTCCTGTCTGGAGATTGCCTTCTTAACATCCATCTTTTCCCTATCATTCTTGGTGTATATAAAGGCCATTGATTTCTGTGTGTTAATTTTGTAGCCTGTCAACTTGTATATGAATCTATTGTTTCTAGCTTTTTGGTAAAATATTTAGGGTTTTCTAAGTGGAGTATCTGTCATCTGCAAACAGTGAGAGCTTGACTTCTGCCTTTCCTATCTGGATTCCCTTGATATATTTTTATTTCCTGATCACTATAGAAAACACTTCCAGTAATATCTTGAAGAGGAGTGGTGAGTGGGGACAACCATGTCTTGTACCAGAAGTTAGAGGAAAGGCTTTTAGTTTTTCTCCATTGAGGATAATATTTGCCATTGGCTTGTGATAGTTGGCCTTAACTATATTGAGAAAGGTTCTTTCATTGCCATCTTACTGAGAGTTTTGATGAAGATTGGGTTTTGGACCTTATCAAATGCTTTCTCTGCATCTATTGATATGATCCTGTAATTTATATGTTTCATTTTGTTGATGTTTTGTATTATGTTGGTATATTTATGTATATTAAACCATCCTTGCAACCCTGGGATGAAACCTAACTGATCGTAGTGTATGATCTGCTTGATGATGCATTGGATCCCGTTTGCCAGGATTTTTTTGAAGACCTTTGTATCTGCATTCATTAGGGATATTGGTTTGTTATTTTCTTTTCTGGCAGCATTTTTGTCTGGATTTGGTATCATGGTGATGTTGGATCATTAAAAGCTGTTGGGGAGGGGCCCGGGAGATAGCATGGAGGTAAGGCTTTCATGCAAAAGGGCATCGGTTCGAATCCATGTGGCCCATATGGTCCCCCGTGCCTGCCAGGAGCAATTTCTGAGCATGGAGCCAGGAGTAACCCCTGAGCACTGCCGGGTGTGACCCAAAAACTAAAAAAAAAAAAGCTGTTGGGGAGTGTTCCCATTTTTTCAATTCATGGAACAACCTGGCTAGGATTGGTTGTAGTTCCTCTTAAAAGGTTTGAAAGAATTCATTAGTAAATTTATCTGGGCCTGGGCTTTTATTTTTAGACACATATTTGATACAGTTTCAATTTCCTCAACAGTGATGGGGGTGTTTAGATATGCTACATCCTCCTACTTAACCATGCAAGGTTATAGGTGTCCAAGAATTTATCCATTTCTTCTAGGTTCTCATGTTTAATAGCATAAAGTTTTTCAAAGTAGTCTCTGATTACTTTTGTATCTCTGCAATATCTGTCCTGAATTCCCCCTTTTCATTTCTAATATGGGTTATCAGGTTTCTCTCTCTTTCTTTGTGAGTTTTGCCAATGATCTATCAATCTCTTTTATTTTTTCAAAAATCCAACTTCTGCTTTCATTAATCTTTTGAATAGTTTTTTGGGTTTGCACTTCATTGATTTCTGCTTTTATCTTTGTTATTTCCTTCTGTCTCCCTATTTTTGGTTCCTTTTGTTGGTCATTTTCTAATTTTATGATCTGCGTCATTAAGTTGTTCAGGTATGCCCCTTCTTCCTTCGTGCTGTGTGCTTGCAAAACTAGAAATTTTCCTCTCAGGTCCACTTTTGCTGTGAAACATAGATTCTGAATATTTGTGTCTTCATTATCATTTGTTTCCCAGAAAGTTTTGATTTCCTCTTTTATTTAATCTCGGACCCACTGGTTGTTCAGTAGCAGACTGTTTACTCTCCAATTTTTAAAGTTTTTCTTCGGTGTCCCTTTGTAGTTCACATCTAATTTCAGAGCCTTGTGGTCAGCAAGATAACCTGCAAAATTTGTATACTCTTGATTTTATGGAGGTATGTTTGATGTGCCAGCATATGGTCTATCTTGAAGAATTACCCATGTACATGGGAGAAGAATGTGTATACAGGTTTTTGGGGGGGTTGGAGTGTCATATATATATTAGTCCCCTTTTTTCCATTTCTCTTTTCAGGGCTAGTATAATTTTGATGGGTTTTAGTCTGGTTGACCTATCAAGTGTTGATAGGGCCGTGTTGAGGTCTCCCACAATTATTGTATTATTGATGTCTTCTTTCAGATTTGTCAATAATTGTATTACATAATTTGCTATTCTCTCATTGAGTGCATATTTGTTTAGTATTCTGATTTTCCTGTTGCACATATCTCTTGATTAGTACAAAGTGTCCATCTTTGTCCCTTACAACTTTTTTGAGTATAAAGTTGGTGTTATCAGACACTAATGTAGCTAGCCCAGTTTTTTTTTTGAGTGTTGTTTGCTTGGATGATTTTCCTTCAGCCTTTGATTTTGAGTCTGTGTTTGTTCTGACTATTCAGGTATGTTTCTTGTAGGCAGTAGGAAGTTAGGTTCATCTTTTTGACTCATTTTGCCAATCTGTGTCTTTTAATTGGTGAAATTAGATCATTGATATTGAGGGAGATGTTTGTCATAGGTTTTGGTTTGTTTGGTCTCTCTTGTCTTAAAGTAGACCTTTCAGTTTTTTCCTTTAAGGCTGGTTTTGAATCTGTGAAGTTTCTGAGCTGTTACTTATACCTGAAGCTATTTATCTTTCCTTCAAACCTGAACGTAAGTAAAGTTGCGTGCAGTATTTTTGGTGAGGCATCCATTTTATTCAGTCTTGTCATTATATCCCACCACAGTCTTCTGGCCTTGAGGGTTTCTTATGACATGTCTGCTGTAAGACTTAAGGATGCTCCTTTGAATGTAATTTCCCTTTTTGATCTTTCTACTTTCAGTATTCTATCTCTATCTGTGTGTTTTGTCACTGTAACTAGGATGTGTCTTGGGTGTTTATCTTTTGGACTCTTTTAGTTGGTACTCTTCGGGCATGCAGAATTTGATTCATGCAATCTTTATCTCTGGGAGTATCTCTATGATAATGTCTTTGACAGTTGATTTTTCCTGGGGATCTCCTACCTGGTCCTCAGGGACTCCAATGATTCTTATGCTGTTCCTTTTGATTTTATCAAGGACTTCTATTTTCATCTGTTCACATTCCTTGAGTACTTTTTCCATTGTATGATCATTTGTCTTAAGGGTTTTTTCCAGTTTCTTCTGCTGTATTGCATTGTTCTGCATCTGATCTTTCAGCATGCTAATTTTGTCCTCAGCTGCTGTTACCCTGCTGAAGAGGGAGGTCATCCACTGAGTTTTATAGTTGAGCTACCATGCTTTTCAGATCTGTTATTTTAGTTAGGAGTTTTCTGTCTTTGTGGTCTGTTCAGATCTATCTATGCTTTCTTTGAGTTCTATGAACAAC
>PVKC010031256.1:0-14580 GCA_004027635.1 Crocidura indochinensis
TAACTTATAGATCATTTGAGGGATAATGATATTTGAATACCATTAAAACTTCTTTCCTAAATGATGATGTATTTCTCCACTTTCACAGACATTTTTAGCTCATAATTTCCTCATATTCCAGTTAATAAGCCTTTATAAGTTATAATAAGCCTTCACATTTATAATCAATTTTATAAGCACTCACATTTTTCTAAATATTCATTGAAGTCATGGAAATGCAATCTCTTTGCATACTGCATTCAGCAGACGTTTATTTCTGTTTTATAGTTCAGATGTTAACTGTAGAAAATTAGGTCATTTAAGGACAAAAGCTATTTTATTTTTCCTTTTCTAATGTATATTGTAATTTTTTTGCAAATTCCCCCTTTATTAGTTATGATTTGATATGCAATGTTAAACAGAACTGGTGAGGATAAATACACTTGTGCCATTATTTTGTTCTAGAATGTATATAAGGGCTTATTCTCTATGACAAAGGAGATAAATTAGTATAATTTTAATCTTCAGCTAATTATCAATATTCATAGTTTAAACAATAGATATTTATAAAATAAAATAGTAGTCATAGCTCTGCTTTGTGAGTATTGTAACTACTATGATAAATTCCAGTGTCAGAACTTCTTACCATTCAAAGTGACATCAATTATTTTTCCACACTAATAAAGATATTTAAATGGTAAAAAATTATATTTATATAAGTTGAAAGTTAATTTACTTGCCTCTTTCATCCTAAAAACAAACTATAATGTCTCCATAACTATTGGATTAAGATGACGCTTTGTCTCCAAGAACAGGTGTTTTTAAGAGACCAGGAAAAAAATTAAAAATCTAAAAGTTGGAAGAAACTTTTAAAAAGAACATTTTTAGAGTAAACCAAAGTCAATTTATCACAATGTTTTAATTAAAACTTATTAATGGAATGTTAATTTATTACTTAAAGTCACTTAGCAAGCTAGGATTGACCATATATACCATTTTTGAGTGCCATACATAACAACACACATTGGGAACTTAATCCTATCCTTTACAAAACTCTTTTAATGCTCTTGAAAAATTGGTTTTAAGTTACTAATCCCCCAAACCATTGCCTGTCTATGAAGCTCTGCAATGTTCTTTGAAATATGAGTGATAGAAAGTTCTTGGTAAGGCATTTATTTTATTGGATTTTTGTATTAAGTCCTTCATATTCACCTGGCTTTTAAAATATCATTTGATAGATCTATTGGAAAACTTATGCACTCTCCTTTGTATGTTTTTATTTAGATCTTGTTGTTTGAATATTCTGTCTCTACTTTTTCTGTTGTAATGTTAAATACAATGTATCTTGGAATTTTCATAGTTGAATCTGTTTTCTCTTTGACTTTCCCACCTCTTAGATCTCAACATCTATATTCTTTTTAAATAATATTTTTTATTTAAGCACCATGGTTCCAAACATGTTCGCAATTGGGTTTCAGTCATAAAATCAACACCCCTTCACTAATGCAAAATTCAATGCTCCCCATTTTGTACCTCCCCATCTTTTTGTCCTCTTGTCAGGCATTGTATGTCTCTATCACTGTCGTGGTAGTTGTAACTGCAATTGTTTCTCTAACTGCACATACAAACTGTTCGTGGTAAGCTTCATAGCACGGGCAGGTCCTTTCAGCCCTCATCTCATGTCTCTTATTTTTATACCATACTCTTATTTTTCTTAAACAATACTCTTATTATTATTCTTACTCTTATTATTACCATACTCTTATTTTTCTTAAACCCCACAGATGAGCAAGCCTATTCTGTGTTTATAATCATATCAATAGATGCAGAGAAAGCATTTGATAGAGGAAAATACCATTTATAATAAAAAAATACTCTGAACAAGATAGAAAGGGAAGAAAATGTTCTCAATATAGTCAAGGTTATTTACCATATGAATATGGCAATATACTAAAAGAAGAAAAACTGAAAGCCTTTCCCCTAAGACCTGACAAAGACAAGACTGCACCTTCTCACCACTCCTATTCAACATAGTACTGTATGTATTTGCCATAGCAATTAGGCAAGAAAAAGATATCAAGGGTACCAAACCAAAAAGAAAAAAATGAAGAAGCCAAGTTCTCACTGTTAGCAGGTGACATAATATTATACTTATAAATCCCAAAAGACTACCCAAAAACTCCTATGTACAATAAATTTATATAGTGAAGTGGCAGGCTACAAAATTAACACTCAAAAATCAGTGGCCTTCTTATACACAAATAATGATAGAGAAAAGGCATTAAAAACATCCCACTCACAATACCATCACAGAAATTCAAATACATTGGATTAATTTAACTAAAGAAGTGAAGGGCCTATTCAAAGAAAACTATAAAATGTGATTTAAGAAATAAGGGAACACAGAAAATGGACCATATACCCAGTTCATGGATTGGGAGTCTTAACATCATTAAAATGGCAATACTTCCCAAAGCATTGTACAAATTTAATACAATCCTTCTAAGACACCCATAGCATTCTTCAAAGAAGTGCATCAAACTCCTGAAATTCACTTTTAATAAACATTCAAGAATACCTAAAGAAACTCTTATGGAAAAAAAAGAGTGGTACATCTACACAATGGAATAGTATGCAGCTGTTATAAAAGATGAAGTCATGAAATTTGCTTATGCATGGATGGATATAGTACACTTGTATTCTTGATCTCTGTAAAATTCTTATAGATTACTTTTTATTATTGTTTTTACCAGATTTGTCTTTCTGTTCTTCAGCAATTCAGATAAATTTTGTATTATTTTTTTTTTTTACTTATCCCCTAGTTCTCTGATATGCTGTTCAGCTTATTTTCCCAAGATTACTTTGGACCTTCTATTGCTTCTTCCTTATCATCATCTTGGAGGTCTTTGATCTTTTGCCAACTGCTGTTATTCTGCTGTTCAGAACTTCAACTGACTTTTATATATCATCTACCATGATCTTCATTTCTGTCATTTCTGATTACAGTAGTTTCTCATTTAGACACGATTGTCTTGTACATCGCTGACTACTTATGCAATTATTCTTTTAGTTATTTAAATATTCTCACCAAAATGTCACAAAAAGAGCATTGTCAACGAATTTATTGAGCTGGCCAGTATCTTTTGTGTCTCGTGATAGTTTTTGCTCATTAAACTTGGGGCTTCAATGTGTTTGCCCACCTCTGATTTTCATTAGTTTTCTGGTGCTCTTGCTGCATCAGGACGAGTCTTTGTAGTTAAAACCCTAGAAGATGCTGTAAATACTGCCTGGGTGAGTTCTCTAGTCTCTCTTGTCCTGATGTCTTCACTGGATGACTGTGAGCAGATTTGTCACATGACAAATGCATATGAATCCTGGACACATCAAGAACTGTGAGATATTTTATGGTGCAGGGCAGATGTGGAGCACTTAGGTCAAGCTGAAGTGAAAGGCTCTGCCTACTGTTCCAAAAGTAGGCCCAATGATGTCCGTAGGAGACTAGCCTCACCTGGGATGGTAAAAAAGCAGCAAGGAAGCAGGTCAGAAGTTGTAGCATGAGCCAGTGACTATAGCGTAAGAGCACTTGCATTCATAAAATATTTAAGAGAAATGAATTTAAAGTTAAGCATTCTGTCATACAAGACATATTTTTATTCTATGGGGCTGGAGTGATAGAAAAGTGTTTAGACCATTTACCTTTCACACAGCCGATCTGGATTCGATACCTGGCACCCCATATGGTCCTTCAAACCTTCCAGGAGTGATTTCTGAGCACAAAGACAGGAGCAACCCCTGAGTACCACCGAATGTGGCCCCCAAAACAAAAACAAAACAAGACATTATCAAAATAGTTTTTCAAAAACTTTTCTAAATAAGGGGCTGGAGTGTGGTTCAAGCAGTAGGGCGCTTGCCTTGAATGCACTGACCTAGGACAGACTATAGTTAGATCCCCCAGAATTCCATATGGTCTCCCAAGCCAGGAGCATTTTCTGAGCATATAGCCAGGAGTAACCTCTTAGTGAAACCGGGTATGGCTCAAATCCACTCCCCCCAAAAAAGCTTTCATAAATCAATTTAAATTAGTGAATGATTTTTTTCTAAGATGCATGGTGAAACTATCAAATATTAATAAATGTGATTCTCTTTTTTTCTGAATAGGTTTCTCTAGGAGTTTATAAGTTTCTTAACTCTTATTTATTTATTTATTTATTTATTTATTTATTTATTTATTGGTTTTGGGCCACACCCAGCTATATTCAAGGGTTACTCCTGACTCTAAGCTCAGAATTCACTCTTGACAGGCTCAGGGACCATAAGGGATGCCAAGAATCAAATCCAAGTCAGTCCTGGGTTGGTAATATGCAAGGCAAATGCCCTAACTGCTGTGCTATCTCTTTGGCTCACTTATTGATATTTTTTAATTCATCTCTGTTTAGTCATCTTATTTTATTCATTTTTCCATGTTTAATTTAATCATGTTTTTAATTTTCATTTAACAATAATGTATTTTTAATTTACCCAAATAAAAGTATATTTAAATTTCAACTGGTTTAACTTTTCCTTATATTAACATTTAGATGTAATTAGAGCTTTATCTATATTTGCAAGTGTTCTTATTTTCTTATTGTTTTTATACTTATACAGCATATTACCCATGCCACTGTTTGAAATCTTTTTTAGAAATCCTTGTAATGTCTTCTCTGATACAGATTCACTCAGAAATGTAATGCTTAATTTACAAATATTTGAGAATTCTTTAAATGTCATCCTATTGATTTCTAACTTTGGCCAAAGAAATGGAATTCTTTGGAATTTACTTGAGACATTTTTATAACTTGCCATGCGATAAACCTTTATAAATAGCCCATGTGTGCCTGAAAATAAATTTAGCTCCATACTTTTGGAAATTGGTGTTCACATATATAAATGAAATTAGATAGATTACAATTGTTCGATTGCTCTATTTCTTATGAAATTTTGGTCAGTTTCTAATAAATTATTGGAAAAGAAATATTAAAATCACAAAATATAATTCTTTCATCTACTTTAACTTTTAGATGCATATACACCTTTAAAATTATTTATTAATGTAAGCATTCTCATAATATTAAAATATACTGCTATATTTAAGGGTATAAGAAAGATTCGGGGCCGGGCGGTGGCGCTGGAGGTAAGGTGCCTGCCTTGCCTGCGCTAGCCTAGAACGGACCACAGTTCGATCCCCCGGTTCCCCATATGGTCCCCCAAGCCAGGAGCGACCTCTGAGCGCATAGCCAGGAGTAACCCCTGAGCGTCACCGGGTGTGGCCCAAAAACCAAAAAAAAAAAGAAAGATCCAAAAACATACTTTATTAATAGAAAACACTATATTTTGAGTAGTATTTTCATAATTACATTTTTCTATCCTTTTTCTTTTATCCAATCTATTTTTCATGTTTAAATATTTTCTAGAATAATCATATTATTTCATTATGCTTTTAATTTGTCTAACAAATTTTAAATGATTTTATGTAAATAAATTTTATATACACATACAGGGAGAGTGATTTATGAACCCCAATGTATCCCTCATTTAGATTCAATTATTATAGACTCATGAAACATCCTGTCCTTCCATCTAGAGCTTCTCTGGCAAAAATGTCTCTCTTAGGCTGGGATTCTGTTTTGTTTCTTTAAAACAAAATCAGCTTGTTTGGGATCTTGCAAGGAGATGTTCAGACCAGTGACATTATCATGGAACTTTGAAAACTCATAAATATGTAAATCTGAGTCACAGGGATCCCGATGGCATTCTTACTCTTGGTTTCAAACGCAAATCTCAGAACTTCTATCCCTGACAGAACAAAAAGTTATTTCTGTCAACATGAGAACAAAGGGATCCAAGTGTGTGGATGCCACAGACATCACTGAAATAAAAATTCTTCATCAGTGATCAAGATATCTATCCTGTGGAGATAGGAACTAGGTAGGAAAACCAACACAGCTTCATTTGGTCAAAAGCCAATCAGAAGAGTCCTTGGTCCAGGACAACAGGCTGACCTTGTGTAAAATATCATCAACTGCTTTTGCATGTGTTTGCTCAGTCTTATTGGCCTTCAACTGGTTTTCTCTAGCACATCTGCTTTTTAGACATTTATATTGTTTCTTTGTCTTTTATTTTAATCAACAGAATTTACAATACTGTAAATGAGAAAATCAAGCAAAAAATATTCCAACACCACAACTTTTACCAGACTGCCAATTTCCATCATTTAACTGAAATATTTACTTTTTAATAATGTAATTATTTGCCATCTTTCTATTTGTTTTCTATTTACTCATCCATAGTTTTTTTTACTTTTCTTCTCTTTCTTGATTTGGATGAATCAGTTCTTTTAATTTGAAGTAATTAATTTTATTTTCACTAAGAGAAACTTAGTTTTATGTAGTATATTTTTGTTGTTTTAGTAAATATGACTCTGACTATTATATTTAATTTATGTGTGATGTAAAGTAATAATTTTGAAAATTAAATATTGTCATTTCATCTGTAACATAAAATTCTTAACATTTATACTTCCCTTTATTTTCCCCTCCTTTAATAGTCTTTTGTTATAGATTTTCTCCTACAAACTATCATTGCAAGTTTCCTTCCACATATGTTATAGTATGTACCATCTTTATAAATTGTTCAAAAGAGTAAAAGAGATCTGAAACTAAAGAGGAAAATGACAGTTTCATATATTTATGTGCACGGTTGCTATTTCTGGTGGCATTTTCTTTGTATTTGTGTTTCCATCTGGTGTCATCTCTCTTTAGAGAAAAAAAAATTCCTTTGATGTTTATCATGTCGTAGTCTGTGTTGAAAACTAGCTTTATTTAAAAAATATTTTTATATCACCTATTTTAATGTTATTAGGAAAATAATCAAGACATGTGGTACACAGTAAAATGAGAACTGTCATTAAAGAAAAAGAAATTTGAAAGCTTGGGGAATGAATGCAAACATTTCCACATTTCATCCAGTCTTAAAGGAATCTTAAAGGAGTCTGGAAAGGTCTATGGTGTAAGTAAAATTTCAATTACCTGAAAAATACAAAGAGTAGGCAGCAAAGAGTAGGCAGGCTTATGATTAAGAGGAGCAACAACTCAGCTGACATGTTTCCAAAGAAAACAAAATAAAACGTACTTCAAAAAACCCAACAGTTTAATATTGTATATAACCTGTTTTTCATTTTTTTATTAGGATAAAATTCAGGGGTCACTTTTTAACTTTACCTGTATGTACTTACATGATTTATTCATGTCAGAGCTCAAGGCAAGAAAAATTTAAGGTGAAACACAATCCAAGTTTCTCTCCTAATCTATGCAAAATAGTGAAATTGTTCCTAGACTTTCAAATAAGCAATTTATGAGTAGCTTTATATTTTAGTAGCCAATAGTGTAGTTGTCTAGCATTTCGGTTCCTCAGTCTGTCTTCTCTCTCATTGTTGAGAACATCTATGGGACCATTTATTTCACTTGTCCAGGAAAAGTCCAGAATTCAGGTAGTGGTAGTTAGAATTATTTCATAGCATCATTCCAGGACTCTAAAACAAATAACCTTGTTTTTTTGTTTTTTACCAGATAATTACATTTTCTGGCATCTGTATACCTTAGCTGAGACCCCACATACAATTGTATTGGTTTCCTCCTAATAGAGATTCTTAATTTAATGTTAAATATTCCCATCTAGGGATTGAAAACCTCCTCTTGGAGAAAACTCCTGTGTCTGAATATTCCCTGGGAACTGCAAATAAGACTCTCGATGTAATTATTTCTCTGCACATCTTATTATCACCCACCTTAAAATCAATGTCAATCAGTTCCATGTTCTCATAAGAAATATCCCTCCAGGTCACTTCCCAATACTTGATTGCTTTTACATTTATTTAAAAAGTAAGTTTTTATAACATAAACATCTTCAGAGCAATATTCAAAATTCATTTTTACAAGCGTAATCACATCAGAAGCATTCATGCATATTGAACACATAATAAAAATTTTCAAGCCAGAATAACCTTAATTTCAACACAGTTTGAATTTCTTTCTTACTACAGTAAAGAATATTTTGGCTTCCTGCAGGTGAGTATTCAGAAAATAAAGGCTCTATTGCTGTGAATTTTGAACTCACTTTTTTTTTTATAAGTAAGTCATCTATTTCATGTAAGGAAAAAAACTCACTGGAAGTAGATTCACAGATTGCATTTTGCTTAGCTACATGTATTCAGTGAATAAAAACATAGATTTACATCTCATTTTCTTACTTTAAAGGTACAATAGTTATAATATTGTATCATTAATAGAAGACTTGAACCTTTATTAGTCAGCTCATGAATATTTTTGGTGACATATTATAAAATCCTTATGGCAACCAAACAATAACTTGTTTATATAAGCATATTTTCAATATTCTTAAATTTTTAGTTTTCTTTTTGGGTCACAGTTGACTATGTTCAAGGATTACCTCTGACTGTGCTCTGGGAGCACTTCTGGTAGAATCAGGATACTAAATGTGGTGTTGGATATTTGAGTATTTGAAGTAGAATTGGCTGCACACAAGACAAGTACCTTATCAACAAGTATTAGGTTGCCAATGCCATTAGCAGAACTCTTGTTTTTGTTTGTTTTTGTTTTTTGCTTTGGCAGTTACATTCAGCAGGCCTTACTCCTAGCTCTGTGCTCAGGAATCACTCCTACAAATACTTGGGAACCATATTTGGTGTCAGGTATTCAAAATGGGTTTAGCCACATGCACAAGTGCCTAAAACTGTACATCTCTCTCTCCAGCCCATTTTAGCATTCTTATATTAGAATTTAAATAACTTTTTATGACACACAGAAACTAACCCTATTTTATTTTATTTTATTTTATTGAAGTCATTGTGATTCACAAAATCCTTCACAGTTGGGTTTCAGCCACACAATGAATCTTGGCCTATCCTGATTGCCCACCAGTGAGCACCTTCTTCCACCAATGTTCTCCAAGTGCATTCCATAATTTTTATCTTCTTGCCACAATCAACTCCCAAAGAAATATGGAAGATCAGAAAAAGCATCGAGAATCTCATGGAAAAATTCCAATACTTCTGATATTTTGGTGCCAACACTATAATCACAGACATAGAAAACATGTAAAGCAGAGTAGTCAGCAATATGTTCCAGTCAGAGGCAATGGACATAAAATGTGTATCCACAAGATGAAACATGTCAGCACAGCACCACCTACCACTAACTCACAACCAATTTTTGCTAAAGAACATGAAACTGGTTCTCTTATACAGTTGCCTCCAATAGCGATCTAAATGTCATAGGCATCTCTAATCCGGTTGCATCAATTTTAACATATTTTTAAAGTTTAAAGTTTAAATCATGGATACAATTTATTTATTTATTTATTTATTTATTTATAAATCTAGTTCCTATTTGGGCTCTACATTTCCTTTTGGCCAAAATAGTTTTACAAGAGAGAAGCAATTTTTTATTAGTTTATCACTGATTTACCAAATTATGGATTTTTATTTGTCTAGGTCCATACCTCTGTATGTGTCTAAGGCTTAGCATTTCCTCCAGCAAATTTTCAGTACCATCCCATTATCAAAAAGACCTTTTGCTATTTTACTTCTTCTATTTCTCTTTTCCTTTATTAACTACCATAGTTTACATTGAGTTTCAGAGATAGTTTTGTTTTGCTTTTATCATTTCATTGCTTTAGTTACTCATATGGCACATATGACTGAAGCCATCTGGTACCTTTCATTTCATTACTTATTTCACTTAGCATAATCATGACAAGTTCTATCCACTTTGTCCCAAAAGACAGAATTTCAGCTTTGTTTAATAGCAGAGTGGCATTCCATTGAGCATATTCACCACAGTTTTATATCTAGTCATCTGTGAATGGTATTTGGTTGATTCAATGCCTTGGCTATTATAAATAATGCAAATCAAAATACTAAGCTATTCACATTATTATCTCATTTGCTAATCGTATTATAACCCTGGAAGAGAATAGTAATGCTATTCTTTATTATAACAATAGAGATTAACTAGAATGAACAATTTATGTTCCACAAGAACTTTAACTAAACTCCACTGTAGCTCCAGAATTCTGTTTTATAATAACTTATTTAACCTACTACCCTTTTTTTGCCCCTTTTTCCTTTTATTTGTACTGGGATATAACTGACATATAAAATATTAAATTCAGATGTTTCTTGCTGTCTTGAATACAACACCTACTGTTTTCCTAACAGCCCTGCTCCCATCACCTTTCAGAGAACAAACTTGTTAGTACTAGTATAGTCTAAGATCCTGTGGATTTGTTCCTCCTGCTGCTCTCTTTACTGTTTCCCAAGATTTCACCAGCAGGATCCTCGGCAGTGTTCAGATCTCATTTTAAATTCTACACCGTCTTCAGTCCATATTTACCATCACCAACTGACTCAACCTTACTTGCTTTTCCTTACATCTGTCCATTATGAAAGCTCTGTGAGAGAAGACACTTTGATCATAAGCTTTTAATACATAGGTTTCATACAGATTTAATCTACCTTTTGTGCTTAACTTTATTCTTGTCTCCTTTGGGATTAATTTTGCATGTTTGGTCATTCAACAGGAATAAACTATATATACATAGTGTATATATACATTTATGCATATATACACACGTATATATGTGTATATACATATTAGAATATATGCTTAACTCACATATATATTTATGCATATGTATCTACATAATATTAGAATATATGCTTGCTTCACTTGTAAACTCAAGAAGGTTCAATGATGAGTCTATTCAATATGGAACAATAAGTACTGTGTGTGACATATACTCTCTGTGTGTACTGTTTTTTAACTGTTACTTTGTCTTTTTGTCAAGAAATGACTGCCCATAGAGAAATAATTAAACACAATTTAAACAATGACTTAGATTAACTATAGTAGGTGGGGTGGCAAGACCTGGGTGAGATCAGGCAAGCCTAAGAGTGACCACTCAGGAGGAGGAGGAAGGCAGAAGTCGAATGAGTGGTTAGAATCAAAGATCAAAGCTTCCAGGAGCAACTTTAGGGAGATTTCTTGTCTATTGCAGGTGGGAATGGGATAATCATGCTGAAGTGTAATCGATGGGAGATGCAAGCTTGCCCATGTGCAAGAACGATAGGGGAAAGTGCGAGGTCATCGTTACCCATCAGTCAGGTTGTGCTTTTCTGACAAGCAGTGTTCCATGTTGGCTGACATGTCTTAAAGAATGAACTGATGTGGGTACTGCCATGCATGCCAGACCTTCCATCTTGATAAGTTCTCATCTATCCCACTGGAGGCTGTCACGGCATAAACGGTGCCTCTTTGGGGGCACATTTTGGGAAGCAAACCCTTACCAGGGTGGAAATTTACAGCAAGATCAATCCTTTCTTTACCCAGAATCACAACAAACCATTGGAAGAAAATGAGAAAAGAAGCAAAATATCTACAAAACCATCTGGTTGAATGCAGGTAAAAACAGCCATTCTAGGATAATGTCCACCTTGCAGTTGGAGAGAAATGTCACAAGGAGGTTGCAGAATAAATGAGCAGAATGAGCAAAGTATACAGTACAACAAATGATGGCCATCTACATAATTATCTGCTCAAATTTCATATAAGGTATAAACACAAATATTTTGCAATCAGTAAACTGGGATTTCAAAAACATATAGTACCAAGGTTAGCATTGGCAGGTGATAAAATTTTTATTATTGCTGCCATAATATAAGATGATCATAGCTTCTTACATCATGTCATCCATGAAGATTAAATTTATTTTTCTGCATTCAGTAGAATTATGGGAAGAAACAAGAACTGTAGGTATTGATATAATGAAGCTGACAACTTGATTTTAACTTGTCAAATCACAGTATCTGAGAAGCCCTCAGACTTTGTAAATTCAGGCAATAATTTCTAAAACTCAAAAAACCTCCATATTTCTCATTATTTTCATCTTGATAGAGAAGTCAATGGCCAGAACAAATGCGGAGCTACTCCAAAGGTTTCTGACCAAGAATAATAACATCTAGCAGATTTTTAAAAAATGCATATTCTGTTTCCTGGAGACGTCGGAGTCTGTCTAATGCAGTCCGCATGTCTGCTCTAATAAACAGCATCAGACTTTTTGTGGTATTTACCTTGATTTGATGAAAAGGAGAGTCCTTGGTTCCCTCCTCGTGGATTTATTTTCTGTTCTGCCATTTGAAAATTGCCTCCTTGAAAAACAATTCTCATTCATATACAGGAGCACATAACTAGGATGAATTAAATACAACAGTGGTGGACCTGAATCCTTCTTCTTCTGTGGTATCACATTTTGTCTTATTCTCAAGGACAGAAGTCAAACTCCTCTGCACACATTTTTATGATTGCTTGTTGTTCATTCAAAGATACGATGCCATTATTGTATGATTAGGAAATCACTGGTTTTTAAAGTTGATTGACTCTGTATGTGACAATTTCAAAATATTCACTAAAGAGACATGACAGTATTCTTTTTTTTAGCAGAAAACCTGGCATTTTCCTGAATGTTTGAAATAATTGGGAAGATGAAATTGAATAAAACTGAGTTTGGCCAATGTTGTAAACCTAATTTTAACTGTTTTTAGAAGTTGGGGTACAAGACAGAAGGAAGCAATTCCTTCTACAAAATCTTATCTTTGAGGTTAAAAAGATTTGTATATATCAGGTTATTTCCTTAGAGAGCAGACAGTGAGAGATAGAAGAGAGAAAGGATAACTAATCTAGATAAGAGACTAAGGGGATTATATTATGGATGGCTTCCTGGAAAAAATAAGAAAATCCAAACCAGAATATAAAATCTCTTTTCAGCATACAAGGGCTAGGAAATATGGAAATATTATTAGGAGCCAAAGACAAAGATCTAGAACCTGAGACAATTCTGAGTCCCATGAGTTACATGAGTGAAAAACATGAGCTTAATTCAGTTTCACCAAGATAAAGACAACTTTATTGTCCTTTTGTTTGTGTTGATTTAGAGGAAAGTATGTCAAAAGAGGGTACAAATAGGAAGATATTCATAATAACAGAAAATGTAGAGTAGCAGCCAATGAAAGTCAGTGCAATGGAGAACAGACCAAGGGGCTTTATAATGGATGACAATAGAATTACTAGAAGCCCATAAGAAATTTATGTTTCTAAGACAATAAAGCAGAAAATTCTCAAGTCTTTGTGCAACCAGAACTTCAAGCATCTGCAAAGGCTCTTTAAATCTTGTATCTCTGACTAAGTAGATATAAAGCAAGTGGAGGTTGGCAAGTTAAAATATATTGAAGGAGATTGCGCAAGGGTTAAACACATGCCTTGTATTTGCCTGATCATTTTTCAATCCCTGGCATCATATGGCTCTCCAAGTATCAGTGTTCAGATCAGGAACCACTCTAAGAACTGCTATGGGTAGACCGGGTAGCCACTGACGATGCAAGACCTAAGTAGCACCACATTCTTGAGTCCTAGTTTTTAATACGGTAGATAGATCACTTGACCAAGAATACTGTGGATGGCTCCACCCCCCCAATAAATAAATAAATAAAATTAATACATTGACTGAATACCTGATAAGAATCTTAGATACATTTCTGGGTCCAATAAACCTATTATCTTTTTGTTCTTGTTTTAGGCCACACCAGGTGATGCTCAGGGGTTATTCCTAGCTATGCACTCAGAAATCACTCCTGACTTGGGGGACCATATGGGTCGCTGGGGGTTCGAACCAACATCCATCCTGGGTCAGCAGCATGCAAAGCAATCATGCTACTGCTGTTATTGCTCTGGTCCCTATAAACCCAATATCTTGTTAGATTAAATTTTATTATGTATTCTGTTGTTTCCTCAAACAAAATAGGCTTATTTAATATTTTCAATGTCTAAGTGATTTCAATGTATCCATGATCATGGGGAAGATTTTTGATTCATCTTAAAACATCTGATCATAATTATTTTGAACTGCATACGTGAGGTCACTTGAATGCTTCCAAGATTTTAAAAGTAAAGCAGTTTTTTGGTTCTTATTTTGGGGGGAGGTGAGAGGCCACATTCAGCGGTGCTCAGAAGTTACTCCTGGCTCTATACTCACTACTGAAATCACTCCTGAAATCAGAAATCACTCCTGGCATGTTTGGGAGACTATATGGGATGCAGAGATTCAAACCAACATCCATCCTGGATCCACTGCATGCAAAGCAAACACCCTACTTTGTGCTATCTCTCTGATCCAAAGTAAACCAGTTTTATGGAAGCACATGAAACTGGAGAAATTTGAACTGAAACAAAGAACTGAGAACAACGCTTCCCAATGTTAATACAACTTTAGCCCTTTTTTCTGACCTTTTTTCCCCTATGGCTACCTGTACTACTGAATGGTCCTACTGAATGTCCTACTGAATGGTCCTTGAGTTTCATTTTGTGACCCTTAGATTTATGTGATTTTTACTTATAACCCTTCCTTTTAGTAATATTATCTAGGCCTGTGTTTCTCTCAGAAGCCTCATATGGGTCCTCAGGATATTTCAAAAAGGTCACAGGTTAAAAAAAA
>PVKC010031257.1:0-14593 GCA_004027635.1 Crocidura indochinensis
GAATCCCGGTGCCCCATATGGTCCCCCGTGCCTGCCAGGAGCAATTTCTGAGCATGGAGCTGGGAGTAACCCCTGAGCACTGCCGGGTGTGACCCAAAAACCACAAAAAAAGAAAAAAAAGAATAGAAGTAGACAAAAACAACAAAAAGACATTCAATGTTTTGCTTTCAAAGATGTTTTCAAGTCATGTATTGCAATACTCTTCTTTGTAAAAATGACTTCAATTCAATTTAAGCAAAATAGACTGAGAACTTGAAAAGCAATTTAATTATAAAAATGTATTACCATGATAGGATTTTTATATGCATACAATTGTGTGCATGCATATATATACACATATATTTATTAAGTATAAAAGGGAATATTTGTTTTGTTTTGGGGTCACACCTGACTATGCCCAGGACTTTCTCTTGGTTCTATGCTCAGAGATCACTCCTAGGAGGAATTTAGGAGACGATATGTGGTACCCGGGGATTAAACCAGGTGAATTGCATGCAAGGTAAGTATTTTACCTGCTGTAATATCACTCCCATTTCTTTGACTTCTTAAAAAATATTCCTATTTTGGGGCCCGGGAGATAGCATGGAGGTAAGGCGTTCATTTGCCTTTCATGCAAAAGGTCATCAGTTCAAATCCCGGTGCCCCATATGGTCCCCCGTGCCTGCCAGGAGCATTTTCTGAGCATGGAGCCAGGAGTAACCCCTGAGCACTTCCTGGTGTGACCAAAAAACCAATATATATATATATATATATATATATATATTATATATATTCTTATTTTTATAATTTCTATATATTCTCCTGAATGTATGCATTCTCAGCTATAATAAATACTTTCCTTATTATAAGTGTAAACTAAAAACAACTTGAAATAAGAGTGTAATTAACAGGAGAATCAGAGAATTCTCAGAAAAGAACTATATGAATAAAATCATTTAGCATGAGTGGAAATTCACATCTATCAGCAGGCATTTCAAGTAAAGAAAGAGCTTGAAATTCAATGGTGTGTTCATTGAATAGAAAATGAACACATAAAAAACAGTTTTTTTACTATTTCATTAAAATAAACTGCAATGGGGAACTTGACAGTTTGTGATGGTTCGTGAAAGCTTATCAAAGAGTTGTATCTAATCCCGTTGACTGTGGAAAGGGAACATTTCTTTTAAATAATTATTTACAATTACATACTTCATGTGGGAAATTGAATGCCTTCTGTTTGATACCAAAGAAGTTCTTTTCACACTATATCAAGATATGCTCTTTTAAATTGGGCCTGTATAACGGCAAACCACAATTCAAGTTGAGACAAAGTAAATCATTCCAAAAATGAATTCTTTGAATCACATCTCCATGACACAGACTCTGGGCAGTGCATTCGCATGTGTCCATTCTTGTGATGCTAATAAAAATATTAAGAAGCTGAAAAATCATTTTGCTCCAGATTCTAACTTAACCTAATGTATTCAAAATGGATCTTCAGAGAGCATGTTCCCAATCACATGCAAAGATTAGTATTCAATAGATTGAGGGCAGGCTCTGTATCCACCTTTAAATGAATATTTCAGGCAATACTTAGCCAGAGTTTCTTTGATCTATATTTTGAAAAAAATATTTTTATAACTTAAATGGCATGATTCTATGATGATGATAGAATAATTTGAGGATGATATAAAAATATCATGGCTGAGAGAGGAATTTGAGAAACTGCTGTCTATTTTTTGAGTTAATTCATATAATTCAAAAATAAAAATAAAAAATTATGTTATGAAGCATTCATAGGCACGCAGAGGCAGTATTTTCTTCTTTGATGATCACTGACTCCCTTCATCTCCCCTTTCCAACTAAGTACAGTAATCTCACCTAGTCGGTTTTTAACTAGATCTTCCTGTTTATAGAGTCATCTCTTTAAGAAAAATAAAAAAAATATGGATGTATTTAAATTTAACACTTAAATTTAAAGTTAACACTCAAAAAAAATCTAGTTCCAAGGTTACTTTGGTCAGGGAACATTATAAATGTTTTCAATAATTTAAAATAATGAAAAAAGTAATTCTAAAAATAATATTTGCTAAATCCTGAAAGTAATAACATATTATTTAGATTGCTTTTATCATAGTTCTGTACTATTATTATCATGTGAAACTGAAAAGATAGAATAATAAAAATACAAACCCACGTAGTATTTACATTTTCTTTCTTATATCATTTGGCATTTTAGAAGTTGGTAATATCAGTTGATATAAAGAAAGTGATATCATGTGCCATTAGATTTATCAAATGAATGATGATCCTATATTTCACAAATCTGAAAATCAGCCCATGAAATACATGATAATTATCAAAAGTAAATAAATTAAAAATTTTAGGGGCCCAGGAGATAGCATGGAGGTAAGGCGTTTGCCTTTCATGCAAAGGGTTATCGGTTCGAATCCCGGTGTCCCATATGGTCCCCCGTGCCTGCCAGGAGCAATTTCTGAGCATGGAGTCAGGAGTAACCCCTGAGCACTGCCGGGTGTGACCCAAAAACCAAAAAAAAATTTTTTTAAATATGTCTTTAAAAATAAAATAATAAGCTATGTGGTTGCACTTTTATATATTTTGATAGTCAAATAAGTACATAATTTTAAAATATAAACTAATCTTGTTTTAAATTCTTTTAATTCAGGCTTTTTATCATTAATTATGAAACATATTACTCAACCTCTTGCACAAGTATAATTTAAATCTTATATGCCTTCCTTTTTTATAATATACAATATTATAAAAATTAAAAAGACAGGTAAAGGGCTGGAGATATAGCACAGCAGTAGGGCATTTACCTTGCACACAGATGATCCAGGATGGAGGGTGGTTTGAATCCTGATATTCCATAAGGTGTCCCATGCCTGCCAGGAGCTATTTCTGAGAGCAGAGCCAGGAGTAATCCCTGAGTGCTACCGGGTGTGACCTAAAACAAACAATCAAAAGACAGTTAAATAATTACTACAAAAAATAAAATTGACAGAGTCCACTCATTTTAATTTTTTCAACCAAAGTTAAGCAGGTGTTTTCTAGATAATGGACTATGTTTAGGGAGACCAACAACAAGAAAAATAATAAACAGCATGATCTAGTATTGTAAGAAAGATGCATAATTGGGAATAATTTTTAGGGATTGCGGAGCTTTAGTCTAGTTTATGAAGGCAGATGAAACAGCTTTAAACAAAGAATAAATCTTAGGGCATCATAGAACATTCTGGAAGATGTCCAAACTTATGGTAAGCTTGGTTTCTCAGAGCATTCTTGGCTTAGAACACGGAAAAAGAAGTTGCACTCAGATAAGTAAGATACTTTCAGGTAAATATAAGAAATTCTGTGTTTTTAAAGCTTAAAATATCACGAAAGATTGACACAGAGCTGAGATGTTAAGAGGGTCTTATATCCAATGGAACCAGCAGATACAACCCCTTCAAGGGGAATTTAATTAAAAGAGTTGTAGAGATGGAAGGAAAGGACAATGGTATGGCTCTGAATTTTGTGCAAATGGTGAAGACTTGATCAGTCACCATCAATCTGGAATTTTTAATAATCAATGCATTGATGAATGCATTAGCCCAGGCTACAAATTCTGCCACATATGCTATTTCTGAGACCCTGTTGAGTAGAAAATTTAGACTTTCAGGGGTCATACTGATTGTACAGTGGGAAGGTCATTAGCCTTGCATATGACTAAATTGGGTTTGATCCCTAACACCCATGTGATACCCTCCCACCACCCCCTCCGAGCCTACCAGAAACAATTTCTGAGTAGAGTGCCAGGAGAAAGCCTAAAACACTGCTACATATAGGCAAAATATCAGAAGGAAGAAAAATGTTAGACTTTCTCTCTTGGAATTGCATCAGTAATTCTAAGGAGAAAATGACTATGTATATTTTTCTCCTCTCTTCTTATCCCTTCTCTCTCCTTGAGTCCCACTCCCTTTGCTCACTTTTTTTCCCACTCATAAAATGTTGGTCACTTCAAATTGTGCAAAACCTGGGTCCTCAAACTATGACCCAAGGGCCACATATGGCCCACCAAAAACACTTATCTGGCCCACCTGATGATGTTTTTTGCTGCTGCTGACTTGCTTAACAGCTGACTCATCCTGGGCTTGCAGTGCTCATGTGTGGGACATGTATTACACTATCTTCTGTCTCTCTACTCCTCTTTTCAGTCTTGGGCAGGGCCCTTAAAATAATGCTTGCCAAAAGCAGATCTGTAGTTTCCATTGAAATACTGGTAAGTTTTGTTGATTTAACTTTACTTGTTTTTCATTTTAAATATTGCATTTGCTTCCATTGTGATTTATTTTGAAATAAAATATACACAGTTTACATAAAAATAATCTATGTACAGTGTACATAGGAATAAGATATATGCACTGTGCATAGGAATTTATTCATTGCTGGTTTTTTAAGTTATAACCTGACCTTCCAAACATCTGAAACACAGTGAACTGACTTCTGTTTAAAATGTTTGAGGACCTCTGCGAGTCTTTATCAAAAATATTTCATTACAAATTCAATTCTGAATACATTTTAAAAGAGAAATCATTTGTTGTTTATGCTGCTATTACTATCCATAAGGGATTGCCTTTGCTAGTACATACTCTTTTATTTTTTAATTTAAACACCATGGTTACAAGGGTGTTCATAATACAGGTTTTATTTCCCCACAGTTAAAGTTGTTCATAATTGAGTTACAGTCATACAATGCACAACAACTTTCACCAGTGTGCATATCCCATCACCAATATAAACAATTTTCCTCTCACCCTTCCTGCTGCCCTCTTTCCTTCCACCTACCCTCTACCCTGCTTGTGGGGCAGACATTCTCTCTCTCTCTCTTTCTCTCTCTCTCTTTCTCTCTCTCTTTCATCTCTCTCTTCTCTTTTGTTTTGACACTGTGGTTTGTATATCCTCTTATAAAAAATAGTAGTCATACTTGCAAAGTGTTGCAGAAAGACAGCTCTATTGACTCACATATGATATACAACCATTTTCCCTTAGCATTGCCAGATTAGGGATTTTCAAGGATCTTTCATACTTCAAGCTGGGCTTAATCAGAAAATCGAACACAGACTCCAATTCCAGCATTCTGAGATTAGCCACCTTTGCTAAACACTTTAGGACAGATCTTGGAAAAAAATAATGACCTTTTCTTCCTTTAAATATTTCACTACCTTTTTTAGTTTGTTTCTATCAGTTGTTCTTCAAATTGGAGACTTACTTTCAGATACGCCGCCCCAAAGGTATGGAATAAAGTTTAGAATTCAATGTTACCCCTTCTTGTTAATCAGGTCTGTGTCTAATGAACTTTCCTTCACAATTTTTGGTGTCTAACTGAAATGACAGCTAGAGGCTAAGAAAGTGTATTTAATGACATTTAATTTTGATCTGAGTTTGAAGATCAAATTTGTTCCAACATGCCCTCCACTAACATCTATAGTAATCCTTGTGATGTTATCTTTAGTGGTATGAAGAAAACACACAACAGATGAAAATATTCCAACAGAAAAGGGTAATGCATTTTTACAGTCTAGGGCATCACGTCTTATAAAATAACCTACTCACAGAAGTGACATTTTATTAAACCCACACTAAACAGGTCAAGATAAAATCTCCGGGTATAATTTTGAGGGCATTAGAGAATATGTCTACAGCAATTATGAAATAGCCTGTTTCTAAATACTAGCAATTAAGTTCTTTCTATGCTTTTTTTGGGGTGGGTGGGTGGGTTGAGATTGTAATCAGAAGTGCTGAGGGATACTTCAGCTGGAACTAACAGGCCATATGTAGTGCCCGAGATCAAACTATAGCCAGTCATGTGCAAGGCAAAAATGCTTTACCTCTTGTCTGTTTTTCCCACTGTCTATTTTCTTCTAGATTAAAAAGTGAGGTAATTTGAATTTTAACTTTCCCTGGTGTTCATGTTAATTTGGGTAATTATTTTTAGTACATCAAGATGTTCTCATTTTATATTTGAATCCCTGAGATATTACCTTCAGTTTTTGAGTTTTAGTTCTATATTTTAATAAAATTTGTGCTTACCAGTTGAATTTTACCCCAGTGTTTCTAATTTCTTCACATCAATTTCCAAAATGTCTTTAAATATTTTTGGGTGGATACATACATATTTTTATATATCTGTTTATATATCTTTATATATCTGGTCCATATGTCCATTAATAAGAAAAGGTTAACTTTCTTTTCTTTATTTGGTGACAGTTTGTATGGTTTATGGCAAGAGAGATGGTCAGGTAGGCATTTTAATTGCATACAATGGGGCCAATTTCAATTTTGACTATTTTAAATGATCCCCAGAGTCATGAAGACAAGCCACTCACTGGTTCGCAATGACTGGAGAATAATAACTTGTTCATAATAACACTCCATGTATATCAGGTGTATGAGTAACTTAAAGTATAGTTTACTTCATTTTTCAGAGTCATGGATAAACATATGCTGAAATGGAACTACAGCAGGAGCTCCCATAATGTTACTTCTTCTACTGATTTCTTTCTAAAGTTGGTAAAAACAATAATCTGGGTAGATCTGAAATAAAATAGTATTCTTTGAGAACTTGACTTTATGATGTAACTTGTTGCTTAAAGCCAGAGTTTGTAAGAGACTATCAAAAAGATAGCGGTCTTACTGTATGGCTTCCTCCACACTAGCGAGAGACGAGAACTAAAAAGAAATGGAGGATAAGACATGGTAGTCAATGGCCAAAATGGATTCTTTCCTGGACCCTTTCATCTGATCATGAATTTTCCTGGTTATCTTCCACATCTTTACCCTCTAAAATCCATTGGGCTATTAGGCTGACCTCTAAAACTTCTTTATCCCAGAAATAGTTCAAATTCCAGAAATGACACACAAATCATCTTGTTCTGCCTCATAAATTAGAGGAAAAATGGATGGTACCAGGAGAAAACAGTTGTATGAAATTGAGAGGAAATAAAAAAATGATCAGACTTAAACACCAAACCCAAAGTCAATGACAACAGATTCGATACCCAATCTACAACAAGCTCAACACAAAGGGGACCTGTTACACTAGCAGTCCAGGGGGTAAAAAAAAGGAGTATGGGATGCATGCTGGAAACATGTATCCAAGGGGTCATACTTTAGTGACTGACTTGAAAAACTAGAGGAAGATAGTACCTTTTGAGGGAGGGAGGGAATAGTGGTAGAAATGGCCCTATTTCATTGTCACTATGTACCTTAAATTACTGTGAAAGATTTGTAATTCACTTTGGTCACAATAAAAATTATTTAAAAAAACACAAATAATGTTCCTTTTCTTGCAATGACAGCACAAAGTCTCTTCCTCTGGGACCCCAATGATTCTTATTTTGTTTCTGCTGAATTTAACCCAGAATTCAATTGTCTGTTCAACTACTTTAAGTATATTTTTCATTAGCTGTTACTCTATTGATAAGACCTTCCAATGAGTTTTTCATGTTGCCTACCAAGTTTTATTTCTGTTATTTCTGTTTGAAATGTTCTCATTTCTACTCTCACATATTCTTGAATTTTATTGTCTCTCTATTCCATGTTTATTCTGAGTTCTTTGAATATCCTTAACATTTCCTCTGTAAAGTCTTTATCAGAAGCAATATAGGTGACTGATATTGGTTGGATCTTCAGAACAACCCTCCTCATTCATTAAGTGTGAAGGGTTGTGTGTTCCTTTCTCATTGTGACCTTTGAACTTTAATGAAGTTTTATATGTGATGTGTTGTGGTTCATTCACTAGAAAAAATGTATGCCCATAAGAGCTGAGCTCATGGAGTCACCAACCTGATACAGAAGTTTCCCTGATAAAAATTGATCCGTTCGCTAACTCTCCTCACATTATTACCCACACCTGTGGTTGTCCCACTGCTCCCAGCTCTCTTCTGTACAACACAATCTCTCATTTAGAATTTAAGATAGAATCCATTTTCATATTTAACAGGTGTTATGCAAATCAGATGCTGTGTATCAAATCACGATGTCTTCCACAGCTAACTTCTTTCCAAATGCCATCTTTGATGTTCTCATCTTCTTTCCCCCCTCAGCATTCATAGAAATGAGTTTTTACTTTTTGCTGATAGTAATAACTTAGAAAGTATATATGGTGATTGCCTCATCACTAAGCCTGAAAAGAGGTTTGGAGTAAAAATTATGCTGAGACATATCTTTGCATCTTTGCATCACTTATCTGAAATATATTCTTGTACGGTTTTATTTGTACATTTGAGTTTTTGACAAATACTCATACACTTTAAATAGTTCTTTGAGAACAGAAATGTCTTATCAATTGTGTTTATTTATTTATGTTTAATATCACATGGGCATGAATTCCTTCAAAAAATTTCTGTGTTGGTTTTGTTTGTTCTGGATCTACAGCAAAAGATGCTCAAGTGTTACTCCTGACTCTATACTCAGAGATATTTCCTTGATGGGACACTGAGAATAATATATGGTACCTGGAATCAAATTGGGCTTGTCTGCATGCAAGGGAAGAATCTTACCTATTGTAATACTTCTCCAGATCTCCCTCAGAAAAACTGTATCTACTTTCCTAGAAGCCATTTTTGGATCAAATATAATTATAATAACCTCAAAGCAAAAACTTTCCCAGTGATTTATGTTATTCAATCAGATAAAATATATAAAAATCGTGCAACATTATCAGTAAGCAATTATTTTTATGTCAACATCTATAAATTAATTTTATTTTAAATGCATTTTAGATATTTGCTATCAAAGCATAATTTTGTTTGGTAATGTTTGGTCTCCTGTGTTATGCTTAATATTATGCTAAAAAGAAAAGGAAATATATAAATAGAGTTTCTTTGAATTTAAATATAAATAGCAAGTGAAAATTAAAGACAATTGAAAATAGATATTTGTCTATAAACCAGAGTCTCATATAGATAATTTAAAAATAATATTAGCATATTTTCATTTGACCTTTAGAATGTTTTAAATATATATTTGTATACAGAGAGTGTAGATTTCAAGACTTTTTTCTTCACAAACACCGTATTATGATCATAAAAGTTTTCTAATACTTGTGCAATATAAATTTAAAATATAGAACTTAAGGACAGTGAGTCCAAGTTGGACAAACTGGAAGAACTTTATCTCACTTTCTCCTACCCATGGGCTATAACCCAGTCAGCTTAGGACACGTAATTAATAATTAGTCAATAGGGTATACTCCAGAAGACAAGAAAGCCTGTATCCTGCCAATCCACAAAGCATGTATGTCTTTTTCCTACAGTTATTAAAACTTCTTCCACCAGATTGCCAAAGCACAGTCAGTTTGTCAGTCCACCAACTTTGCCAGCCTTTTGATCATGTGAATTTTGCCTCTTGCACAACTAGAAGACTGTCCCTACATCTTTGTATGAGAAGCCAGAACCTCACCTTTCCAAGTTTATAGGCCAACCTTTACCATTATAGTTTCATTCCTGCTGTTTTATCATCACCATGGCCTTACTCCAGATGACCTATCTGGGTCATACCAATACAGCCATTGTCAATCACATAGCTAGACTAACACACCTCCTCCAACCTAATAATCTAGCTGAGGTCCATGTTTCCAACAACTAGTTTTTATCATGGAACAAGAGACTGTTTCCAGAATGGTGTAATTCTGAAAGTCCAGTGAATGATAACTCTCTAGGCTGCCTAGACACTGCAGTACACAATCTGCAGTCACACAACCAGAATACTAAACAGTTATTTCTTAGTCTTGAACTAAAGCCAAACCTAGTTGTTATGCCACTGTCAGGTTAATATCTCTGTCCATAGTGCTATACTGACAACCAATGCCTATGGGTATAGCTTATGAAGTATCCAAAGGGTCTTACTTTAGTGACTGACTTGAAAAACTAGAGGAAGATAGTACCTTTTAAATCCATGTGGTAATATCTTCATAAAAGTTAATCTTCAGCATTAGAATAGGCGGTAATGATGCAGAAAATTTAGAAGTCAACTCAGAGAGCCAAACGAAAATGTGGAAATAGAAAGCAAATCCCAATGAAAGAGCAGAATAAAATTGCAGAAGATCTAAAAGAAATAGAGATGCAAACGCGCTTGAGGATAATTTAAAAGAAATCATTATAGAGATATACATACATCGCAGAAGAATGAATGAACTGGGAAATGTAAGAACTCTCCCAACAGTGATCACATGTCTCACACAACAATAACAGAACTAAAAATATGAAAGTATACCTATGTGAATTAGAAGTAATAGCAATAGAACTCACCCCAGAAAGAGAAACAAGATGAATATAGAACTTTAGAAAAGGGGGAAACATAAAGAAGACTGTTTATACTAGGGAATTTAGAAGTAGAAGTGAGAAAGTTCTCTGAATTGGGAAGGTAGGTAAAAGTACACAGACAAGAAGCTCAGACAATCTCCTATATAGAAACCGAAAGCGACCCCTCACAAAAATAAATTATAATTAAAATGGCAAAATAAAATAAGAACAGAGTTAAAGGAGACACAGGGAAAAGCAGTGCATCTCATAGGCTAATAGCAAAATTTACAACACAATCTTTCTGGCCAAAAGTGCCACGATTATTTAAAAAAAAAATAGCTGAAAAAGTGCTGGAAAAAAGGGAATAATCTTCTAACCAAAAGTTATATGCTTAGGAAGATTGCTATTTTTGATCTGAAGATAACAAGAACTTCTCAGATAAGCATAAAATAAAGGAGTTCATCACCACTAAGTATGTAATAAATATGAAAGGGTTTCATCGAAACTGAGAGACAGGCCATAAGTGTTAGAGTGCTTGCTGTGATCATTTAGACTAAAAATTTAATCTCCAGTGCCATATGCCAAATGTGATCCTGCTGTCATGGCTAGTTGTGATTCTTGCACAATAATAACAACAAAATAGTATGATTTGTTGTGTGCCACAGCTAAGTATGTGTAACTCTGCAATCGAAGTGTGCTATTTATAACAAGCACTGAATCCAATATACTAACGATACCAAAGAAATGTACAGACTTCTACCTTGCCAAGTATGCATTAACACATTGAACTCTCTCAGTACTAAAACTTGATATTTTCCAAAGATATAATGATCTTTATTTTTAAAGTTGCTTATTTAAAGAAAATGCATCACATCATTGACATAGTTGATCATAATAGATTTGTTTTCAGATAATTGAAAGCAAAGATGTTGAAAAAATTGAAAGAATAAAATGTAATATAAAGAAAGAAAGAGAAAGAGAAAGGAAGGAAAGAAGGAAGGAAGGGATGAAGGAAGGGAGGGAGAAAACAAAGAAGGGAAGTAAGGGAGGGAGAGAAAAAAAGTACAGTAACAAGCACATTTGTTTTTTTTTTGTTGTTTTGTTTTGCTTTGTTTTTGGGTCACACCCAGCAATGCTCAGGGGTTACTCCTGGCTCCATGCTCAGAAATTGCTCCTGGCAGGCACGGGGGACCATATGGGGTACCGGGATTCGAACCAATGACCTTTTGCATGAAAGGCAAACGCCTTACCTCCATGATATCTCCTGGGCTCCTAACAAGCACATTTGTAAAAATTATTGTATCTCCAATGATATTAATCTGACAGCAGATTTAGTAAGTTCTTGCTGTAACCTATTCTTTTAGGGATAATGGCATCAAAGAAATTAAGTTTACCAGAAATTCAAAGCACTATCACTAATACTATGACTTTTAGTTGCATGTACTCAGCTTGCAGGCCTTCTGGAAGAAGGAAGATACAAGGAGAAGATGGCCAAACTTGCTCAAAAAAATGCCCTGGTGATATCAACCGCCAAACTGGAGTACCTGAAGTGTGTCAGATTGGTGTCCTTGAAGAACATCAGTGATGAGGCAGGAAGGACCATCAGGAAAATGGTGCGTCTGGGTGATGATGGAGTCAGCAAACATGGCTTGAGCAGGGGAGAGGCTTGGCCCACTCTCGCCTCCAGAGATAGTCAGTTTTCTGCTGTGTGGACCCGAGTAGCCAAAATCTGTCACCTCTTGGTTTACATCTTATTTAAGAAAAGAATGGGTCTATGGAGCTGGCCTGGCTTGAACATCTCCCAAAACTTGTATTTTTAATCTAATATGTTATCTAGACATGAGAAAAAAAATTACACGTACACTGGAGAAGAGAGTGTTGTTCAGCAATTGGAGAGAATGTTCTGTAAATTTTCTATTTGATTTCATATATACTATAATCTTTATTGATTCTGTCTGATGTGTACTTAGATCAACTGTATTAACATTGCTGCAATAAGGATACTAACATTTTCTACTATTGTTGCGCTATTATTTGTTCTTTCAATATAATATTTGCTTTTTTATACTTAGGTCTTTTAGATACATAAATATTGACACATTTTTATATTCTTTTGTTAAACTATACTTACATTGCTGAACTAAGGATACTGACATTTCCTACTATTGTTGCATTATTATTTGTACTTTCAAATATAATATTTGCTTTTTATACATAGGTCTTTTAGATACATAAATATTGACAAAATTATATACCCATTAATTAAATGACTATCACATAACTATGACCGTTTTATGTCTTGTTATAACCTGTTTATCACTTCCTTAGGTGCTATTCTTGAGTATGTGCCTACTTTATATTTATGTGGAATATATTTTTCAACATTCCATTTCCAATATGCATTAACTTTCTAAACTTAAGTGAATCCCCTGTAGGTAACATAAAATTGTATCTTGGTTTTTCCCTTTGTATTGTTTTCAATTTATCCACTCTAATTCTTTTCATTGGAGAGTTCTTTCCAATTGCATATAAAACAGTTGCTAGGAATAGTTTCACTATTGTCATTTTGTTGTTTTCTGCTTACTTTTTGTTTGAGTTGTTAATATTACACGTTTCTTGCTTTCTTCCTTGCTGAATTAATAGCAATATCTCATTCTTTATCTTTTTAGCATCACATATAGGCTTTTTATATTTGGTATTTATTATAGATCTTTTATAGTTCTTTTTATATTACCTATTATCAGTCTTTGAAGTATGGATACTGTTATGATGCTTGCATAAAACATGTTACATTTTCATCTGTTCAATATTTCAAATATAATGTACTCGTTTTTTATCAAAAATATAAAAAAGCATAAATTGGTTAATAGTAAAGAATACTATTAGACCTTATAGAAATAGGTTAATATTATAATGTTACTTTCTAGATTTGGAATATTACATTTGAGTATTCTCAGAAAAATGCATTATTTATAGTCAGTCTTGTACCAAATATCAAACTTATTCGTATCCTCCTACACAGACCACATAATGGGATTTTGAACTTATCTGTAAATCATACTTTTTCATATTATGACTGATAATATATTAACAAATGCAGAATATTTAAAGTGTTACTGAAGACTAAGTGAGAGAGAAATGTTAATCGCTAACAAGTTGTTGTATAGTCTTATATATCTCCTCTTGTAATTTCTTAAATTTTCATTAGCACAGTGTTAACATGATTCATTCTAATTTAAGATATTGTATGTTATTGAGAGTAAGAAAAATTTTTGTTGCCTTTTAATGAGATATTTGCTCTTAAATATCACAAGACGTCCATAGAGGCTATATCATTTTAAAAAAAATCTAGAAGGGTAGACACAATTATCATAATTAAGTAATTTATTTTAATGTATGAATATATATAAAAATATTACACATGCAGTTCAAAATATATTAAAATAAGAGATTTGTAAGAGCAGAAGCCTTGCAAGTAATTAGACACATTTAAATAAATTAATTACTTTTAATTAGGCAAAGATAGAAGGTGGGTAAACATTCTTTGTTAGCTAATTAAAATGGAGTTTTGAAACTGACAGCTCAAAAAAGATTGATTTTCTACAACAATACATTCATCACTTTTAAGTTGATTATTTCTATGTCAGTTGAGAAGTATGGTACAATAAAAGATTTTTGTCATGATTAAAAGGTAATATTGTAATATAAAGTAAACAAAAATAAATAAATTGCATTTTAAATGAGTAAGTACTTATTTTATGGCCCCCAGGGAATATAAAGTGATAACAAAATCACACAGCTGTTAAATTATTCAGAAAGGAATATAAATTAGTCATGCTAAAAGTCATATGTAATTTTTTTTCTGAATTGATTTTAGATTACATAGCCTTATGTTCAGTTTAAAGATCATTATTTAAAAGATCAAATCATCTGAAACAATTTATACTTAAAAATAGTCTTATCTGGGGCCCGGGAGATAGCATGGAGGTAAGACATTTGCCTTTCATGCAAAAGGTCATCGGTTCGAATCCCGGTGCCTCATATGGTTCCCCGTGCCTGCCAGGAACAATTTCTGAGTATGGAGCCAGGAGTAACCCCTGAGCACTGCCGGGTGTGACCCAAAAACCAGGGGCCCGGAGAGATAGCACAGGGGCGTTTGCCTTGCAAACAGCCGATCCAGGACCAAAGATGGTTGGTTCGAATCCCGGTGCCCCATATGGTCCCCCTGTGCCTGCCAGGAGCTATTTCTGAGCAGACAGCCAGGAGTAACCCCTGAGTACCGCCGGGTGTGGCCCAAAAGACAAAAA
>PVKC010031258.1:0-14580 GCA_004027635.1 Crocidura indochinensis
CTTGGGTTGAAAGGGAAGGAGGAAAGGAGAGAGGAAAGGAGAGAGGGCTGGGTGATTCACTATCCCCCAAAGCTGCTGAGAAAAAGATGATCTGTTTTCTCTTGCAGTGCCAGTCTCACACTGGTCCACTACCCCCCTGATCTCTTGGAGAAGGTAAGTCTTTTTTCTTGACCTTGACTATGATGGTCCTGACTCCCCAGAGTAGGTGGGGATGGGGGACTTTATGGGAGCCCTGCATCATTCATTTCAGGGGTGTAAAGCCTCCCTGACTCTCAATCCTTGTTGTCATTGCTCCTTGGATCCCCATACCCACTAGGGAGAGAGACACCCCCAGTAGGTGTGTTTCATCCTTTAGTACACCTAGCTCATTGAGTGCATATAGTTCATTGCATATGTATAGCTTGTGTGTGCATCTAGATTGCTACAAACATTTAGCTAATTGCGTACATTTAGCTCATTGTGTGCTGAGCTTGTCCCAGCTACTAGGGATGTCCTGTGAATGAAAGAAAGATCATTCATTGCCCACGTGGAACTGACGCACCAGAGGATTGAGACCAGCTAGGAAGATTCTAGGCTGGTGACAACCTACAGGAAAAAGTTGGTGGTGGGGTTCAGAAAAGTGAAGCTCTCTCTCCAAGAACTGGGAACATCTGAACAAAGTCTAGAGAGGGATGGGGGAAAGGACAAGAGGGGACTAGAGCCCCAGTGCCAGGACCAGATCATGTGCCAGGACTCCCCCCCATCCCAGTTCTGGGGAGCACTTGGGGGGGTCAGTAGGTCTGGAGCCAGGCTGAGCAGAACCTTTGAGAGTGGACAGGCTTTGCCACAGAGGACATATGAAAAATCTAACAGGGAGCAGTGGGAGAAGGGCAGAGGATTAAAACAGCTTAGAGGGAATGTTTCCCAAAGTGGCTGGCACTGCTCCCAAGAGGTGTTGGACCATACTGAGAAGGGTATTGGTACTCTTGGGTGACAATGGGTGGGCACTTTTCTGCTTCTCTGTAGAATTTCATGGAGGCATTGAATATATTTGTGACTGAAAAGGGGGTAATGGCCAAATAAGTTTGGGAGTCTCTGGAGGAGATTGGGAGGAGTGAGGAGTGTGGCCAGCTGCAGGCCTGGGCTGAAAGGAACCTCCCTAGGGTCCCAGCAGGAGTACAATACCAGGATGATGTCCTGAGTTTTAAGGGATCACCTTCTTTCTAGGTTGAAAAGTTTCTCTTTGGGAAGAATGTCCCCTATATTACACCTCATCAGGTTGCATGTCCCCTCACCAGAGGCCCTATCCCTGAACTTTCCAGCAGAGTGTCCTCGGCCACTTTCTGCAGTGTAGAGTTTTGTTCCCCAAAGGAAAGCTCTTTTTTTTTAAATAATATTTTATTTAAACACTTGATTACAAACATGATTGTGGTTGGATTTCTGTCATGTAAAGAGCACCCCCCATCACCAGTCCCCAGAGGAAAGTGCAGGAGAATAAAGCTCATGGTCTCTCCTCTCTCACTCTCATGCAAGAGAGCATGTTCTTGCTCCCACCTGGAAAGCTGCTACCTCAACACTGCCCCCACATGCAGGAGGCATTACCCCCAACTCCACTTCTTGGTAGATGTTCTAAGTCCCCACTGGAGTTTGGGGGCATGAGGGGCAACTCCTGGTGATACTCCGATACTGGTATAGGCTTGGCCATTCTTTATTCATGCCTGTGGTGCTGAGGATCAAATTTGAAAGCCATGCATGACTCCCCTCAGCCATTTCTCTCCCCTTCCCCCATTGCTTCCTGTGAGGGCACTCTGATCACAGCCCACAACCTCCCCTTTCCCAGACTGTGAACTGCTGGGGATGTCATTCTCATGGGTCATAGGCAGCAAGATGGAGAAATAGCCAAACAAAAGTTCGAATGAGACACTTTGAAAAGATCATCCCTTTCCTTCCATCAGGCCTTGCTCTAACCTCACTTCTTCAGAACCTCTAGGGTACAAGGTCTTAAAGCCCATCTTCCAGGTTGGGAAACTCTTTAGTGATATCCTCAGAGCCCAGGCATCTAGCTGCCATATAGGCTGCCATGTAGCCATTTACGGTTGTCTAGGTTGGATACCATTCCAGACATCACATCACATACAGATATTGGGCTATGGAGAGGTGTGTGACATTTTTCTACAGATAAGGAGAGAATGAGAGGAAGGAAGAAGAAAGAGAGAAAGAGAAAGAGTTGATTTCCAATCAGCCTTAATGGTTAGGGCAGTCCTTATAAATACTTCTTGAGTCTCCTGGTGTCAGAAGACTGGCTATTTTATTTATTTATTTTGTGTGTGTGTGTGGTTTTTGGGTCACACCCGGCAGTGCTCAGGGGTTACTCCTGGCTCCATGCTCAGAAATTGCTCCTGCCAGGCACAGGGGACCATATGGGGCACCGGGGATTCGAACCGATGACCTTTTGCATGAAAGACAAGACTGGCTATTTTAAAGAGACTTTTTTTTGCCCCATTATCAGTGTTTGCTGGCTTATTTCTCTTTCTTGGGAGAAAACAAAATGAATTCCTGAGCCCTGAGGTCCTTCTGACCAACCATATTCAAAACACATTGAGAAGGACCTTTTACTCAAGCCCCTCGGGTTTTGCCAATCCCCTCACTATTCTGGTCATCGATATAAATGTAAAAGTGTAGATTCCAGGGCTACCTCTGATCTTCTGAGGGTCCTTCACCAACAGTGGGGTATCCTCCAACTGCCTACCAGCTATAATGACCTGTCTCTTTTATTCAAAGCAGAAGAAGAAACTGGTTGACACTGTCTTGGAAATTCTGAAGAGTTTTTTCATGCCTTATTTCAACGGTGAGCCTCCTGACCTTTCTCCTCAGGCCCCCCCACAAGCCACCATGTCTGACCTTGTGGCCAGTGTCTCCCTTGTCCCTAGAGGTGGATGATGATCCTCAGGCTAGCTGGAGAAGACCAAGGGAGGAACTCATATCTGGGAGTAAAGGCAAACCCTTGTTTACTTCTTATTTACCTACTTGTTTACCTCTATACTTCCACAAGCAAGAGTGGTTAATAGAATGAAGGCAAGTAGCTATCCCCAGGGGAAGGAGAGATTGGCATTTTGCCAAGTGAAAACAGGAAGGGCCCAGGAGGGGTTCTACCCAGGGTCTGCCATTCCCAAGACAATGAGGCAATATACTAGGGGAAGCATCCCTCTCAACATAAGTTTATCCTGCTCAGCCAGCAGGAGGGAATTATTCATATTGGAGAAGTACCAGGAAGTAGAACCTGGGAGACAGAACTTCCCTCTGTCAATGTTGGCAACAAAGTCACACTTACCCAAATATTCTCCAAAGCAGACCTCTGAGAGTGTTTGGGGTGGGGGGTGGAGGTCCAGGAAGCCAGAGAAACAGAGAGAGATAGGCAGGAGTTAGTCCTGGCTAGGCCTTCTGCTGGTGGGATCTTCCCAATGCTTTTACCTTCAAGTTTGCCATATTTACAATTCAACAACAAAAACTTTTGCTTTAAGGATTTTTTTTTTTCTGAGTCACACCCAGTGGTGCTCAGGAATTTCTCCTGGGATCATTTCAGGCAGTGCTGGGTGGACTAGGGATGTTGGGGATTGAACCTGAGTTTCCACATGCAAGGCAAGAATCATACCCACTGTGTATTGTTCTGGCCCAATAAGAATTTTTATTGTTTTTGGTTTGATAAAAGAAAAAAGTGCTCCTCCACCATACAAAGAAATCCGTTTTGAAATGATGTATATTTTCTTACTCTAAAAAACTTTTGTTGTTTCAAAATTATATTTTTAGCATCTACTGACTTCCAATTTATTTCTTGAGTTATATCTGGGTCTGCCAACATTTTAAACAACTGAGTGTTTGTAGGTGCAAACAACATTCTCAGACATTTTTGCCAACTAAAAGTGTAAAATGAATAATTTTGTAAGAAGACTTCAGCCAACTAAAGAATACTTGAAGTTTTGTTAAGAAGAAAATCTTCATAGGAGTGTGGTCATAGTTTCTGAATATTTTTGAGGAGGAATTAAGGAATGGCTTTTGGCGGAAACAGGAGTGTTTTTGTTTGAGGGGTTTAGATTTTTGGTTTAGATTTTTGGCTTTTGGGCCATACCAAGCAGTGCTTATGATTGAGCCAAGGCTCCTGCATGGTTTTGTTTTGTTTTGTTTTGTTTTGCCTCCCCCTCAAGAAACAGTTTTAATAAGTGGTAGAATCAACCCTTAGAGACTCAGTTTCTGGAAGAGGGTTGCTGATGGGTTATAGACAGGGTTTCCCATCAAAGGAGAGAGGAAAAGGAGAGATCCTGGGCTGATGCTTCACTGAGCAGTGGAACAGTCCAGCTGGTCTCCCTCCACCCAGACCCTGATGCCAACCAGAGCCATGACCCCTTTGCCCCTTGACTCTTACAGAACAGCTCAAAACACAAGGCTTCCCAATGCCCAACGTTAAAGGCTTGTCCTTCGTCGAGGCCCAGAGGAAGTTTTCCCAGGTAGGTGCTGTGGGAAGAAACTTCTGAGGACCCAGTGAGAGGAGAGAACCTGTTAGCTGGGGAGATTCCAGGGACAAGTCCTTCTTTGCTTTCTCACCACCTCCTAGTAACCTTCCTGAATGCCCTAGCTCCCAAACGGAGCAGTGTTTTCTCTGACGCACTACCTGAGTGCCCCAAATACTGGACCTAAGGAGACACCACAAGGGCTTCCATTCCTTACCAAGGGGCTCATCACTTGTAGCAGCATGAGGTAGGTGCTGTTATTGGCCCCACTTTGCAAACAAGAGGACTAAAGTTCAACGACAGAGCATCTTGACAGAGCACAGCAGATTCGGTTCATCTAGTTGGGTTCATGCTATTAAAAATCTCTGTCCTGGGCTGTAGCAATAGCCCAGCAGATAAGGCATTTGCTTGCAAGCATCTGACCATGGTTTGATCCCAGCATCTCATATGGTCCCTGAGTCCACCAGGAGTGATTCCTGAGCACAGAGCCAGGAGTAATCCCTGAGAATCACTGGGTGTGGCACAAAAACAAAGGGGAAAAACGTATTCTAACTCCAGATCACCCAAAATTTGGGCACCCAACACTCAGAACAGGTAGGTCTGTGACCTGTGTATGCCTCTGTGAGCCCCCAGAGATGACAGCGAGGGCAGACCTAGGCTGGATAAATCTTGTACAGGTCCTGTGGCCAGACTGCAGGCAGGTAGCTGGTAGGAGAAGTGCAGAGAAATCCAGAATTGACCCGCTCCAAATCTGTTGTTGAGCCACCTGCTGATTCTGCCCTCTCCCTTCCTCTGTTGAGTCAATTTAAGAAGAGACTGATAGGGACAGGGAAAGTGGTGAGAGGTACACAGAGATACCCTTCATTCCATTGATTCTTGTTTTAAAATCTTCCTACTCTTAGGGCAAGAGAGATAATTTAGTGGTTAAGGCACTTGCCTTCCATGTGGCCAACTTGGGTTCCATCCCAGCACCTCTTGAACACAGCCAAGAATGACCCCTGACTACAGACTAAGCTCTGAGCACTACCAGATATGGTCCCAAAACAAATCAAGAAAATCATCCTACTCTTAAGCAGCAACCCAGGGAGAAGCCTTGGAGGGCAAGGCAAACAAAAACTAAAACAAACAAACAAACAAAAACTCTCAGCTGTGTGATCATGGAAAAGCCACTGTCCCTCTTTGAATCTTTCCTCATTTGTAAAATGGTGATGAAGACAGATCTCCCATGAACAGTCAAGCCAAGACCCCTAGTTATGAACACGGGGGATCCTAGCTCCACTCAGCATTTGTCAGGATGTCGACAGATGTAGCTAGAGTCTTGAACGTCCAGCTGTGCCCATTTATGAAACCAGTGCCCTCAGTTTCCTAAAGGTGTACTTTCAGGAACCAAAAGTGACTGAGCAGGAGATGGGGGTTGAAGGGAAGGCAGCCATTTGTCTCATGAAACTCCAATCCCTAGACCCTCTAGGTCCTGAGTCCTCCCCTCAGGTCACCCCTCAGGAGAGGTGGAATTGGAAGGGCACCTAAAGTAGTACTGGGGCTGGAAGTGCTCCAAAGTGACAACAATATCTGGGGAGGTGGACCTAGGGCGGTAGGAGCTGCCCTGTGGTTTTGAATGTCAGAGAGCAAAACTCTCAGTCAATGCCTTGAGCCAGTTCCAGTGGCTCTTTCATAGTCATGGCTGGCTGGTAGCTCACTGGCTGATTCTCCTCAAGGCTGCCTGGCATTGTTGCAGGTCACTTATTGCCCTGTTCGAACAGCGCCACCTGGAGCTGGGCGGGACACAGTGCACCTCCTTCCCCGCCTCAACCTGTCCTGCAGAAGCTTCCTTTATGATGGTGAAGTCAAATACAGGAAGGAGTCCAGGGATTCTAGTAGACGAGGGATCTGGATTGGCGGAGAGAGGATTAGGAGCTGCTGGAGAGCCTGCAGGACCCTCTGGTTGGGGTGGTGGCAACTCATCTCAGGGTAACCAAAGTAGGATGAACCCCAAAGCACCAGAATGCTACAGGCCCCATGATAGGCTTTCAGGAAGGCCCCATAAATGACCTCTCCTTTTTATTGTTACTTGTTTGTTTCAGGGTCCTACCTGGAAGTGCTCAGGGTTTAGTCCTGGCTCTGTGCTCAGAGATCACTGCTGATAGGGCTCTGGGGACTCTATGGGGTGCTGAAATGAAACTTGGTCAGCCGTGTACAAATCAAGTGCCTTGCCCACTGTACTTTCTCTCCAAGACTCCTGATATGTCCTTTGCCTCATAAATCTTCCCCAAAGCTTCCATAATTTCTGCTTCCCTTGTGCACTAGGTCCCAGGTTGCCTCCCACCAACTAGAGGAGCTGGGTCTTTGAGACACACAGGGCCCTTCCTGGTGAAACCCCCCACCCTAAGCAGAGCTGGTTCTTTGGGGGACAGATAGAAGACATGGAGCATGTTTTTCTACTTCCTTCCCTAGGATTGCCTAATGATGATTGTTCCAGAGATGTAGCCTCCAAGGCTGTGCCTCCCCCAACCCATAAACAGCTGCCAGAACTGTGTAAAATCTCTGTCACAATAAAGTTGAATTTGGCTGACATGAATCTGGATCTGAGTTTTCTAAAGGGTGCTGGGAAAGAAACCTGATAGATAAAATAAGATAAATACCAGATAGATGATCTCACTCATACACAGAAAATGGCAAATCAAGGAAAGTCATTAGATAATCTTCAATAGAAATAAATTCTGAGATATCACTACAATTGGAAACTGAATAGGGAGGGGAAGGGACAGCCATGGGAAAATGGTGAAGGAATCTAGAAACTCCAGGGGAGGCATTGGTGTAGTACTCTCCAACTACAAATAAAAAACTTCATATTGTAACTATGAGCTCACAATTAAAAAATTAATAAATTTAACTTTAAAAGTGAAAATGTTTCACATAACAATCATTACTTATTATTCAACTCTATTGCTCCTGTCTTTAAATATCAGTTGTGAGGCAAGAGAACCTGACTTACTGATGCATTCCTGGTTTCTGGTATGTAGTAGATGCTTAATAAATATTTGATCATCAAAAACAACATTAGATGCCATCTCATGTCACAGAGAATGTCACACGTCACAAAGAACAAGAACAATAAGTGCTGGTGGGCATGTGGAGAGAAAGGAACTCTCATTCACTGCTGATGGGAATGTCTAGTCCAGCCTTTATGGAAAACAATATGAAGATTCTTCAAAAAATTGGAAATTGAGGGGGCTGGGCGGTGGCGCTGGAGATAAGGTGCCTGCGCTAACCTAGGACGGACCGCGGTTCGATCCCCCGGTTCCCCATATGGTCCCCCGTGCCTGCCAGGAGCGACTTCTGAGCGAATAGCCAGGAGTAACCCCTGAGCGTCGCCGGGCCAAAAACCAAAAAAAAAAAAAATTGGAAATTGAGCTCCCATGAATAAGATAGAAGAATGCCTGTCTCGAGTACAGGCAGTTGGGGAGGAGGAAGATGGGGACATTGGTGATGGGAATGCTGCACTGGTGAAGAAAATTATTCTTTTTATGACTGAAACTCAACTACAATCGTGTTTGTAATCATGGTGCTTAAATAAAATTATTATTATTATTATTTTTTTTTTTTTTTGGTTTTTGGGCCACACCCAGTGACACTCAGGGGTTACTCCTGGCTATTCGCTCAGAAGTCGCTCCTGGCAGGCACGGGGGACCATATGGGGAATCAGGGGATCGAACCGCAGTCCGTCCTAGGTTAGCGCAGGCACCTTACCTCCAGCGCCACCACCCGGCCCACATTTATTATTTTAAAATAAATAAATATTTGATAAATTATAATTTATTCAAAAATAAATATTTGAGAAGAATGAACTGATGGGAGAATGGGAAATTAAGAGAGAGATGGATGAGCCCATTACCAGTCAACCAGGGCTAGGTAATGACTTAACACTCACAGAGCAGATAAATCAAGAAGTTGTGGTGTAGGTCACAATAGATGTGAGGCAATTGCAAGGAATGATGAAATTGTGTAATTTGCTGTAACTTAGTTAGAATCAGAAGATACTAAGTTATGAGAAGTAAGCCAGAAAAAGAAAGACAAACACAGAATGATCTCACGTATTTGTAATATTTAATTAACATTAGAGAATGAGTAAATCCTAGAGATTAGTGCGAACAGAGAAGGAAAGAAATCAAAAGAGAAGGTGAGAAAAGAAAGATTAGAAAGGAAACCGAGGCCAGAGAGTTAGCATGGAGATATGGTGTTTGCCTTGCATGCAGAAGGATGGCGTTTTGAATCTTGGCATCCCATATGGTCTCCCGAACTTGCCAGGAGTGATTTCTGAGCGTAAAGCCAAGAGTAACCCCTGAGAGCTACCGGGTGTAACCAAAAAACAAAAAACAAACAAACAAACAAAAGACAAACAAGATTAGAAAGGAAAGTAATGGAGAACCAGGGATCAGGGCTTCAGTTATACTGGTGATTTGGAAAAGTGGTATAGCTGCATATCCAAAGCACAGACTCAAAAATACTTAAGAGGTGAGATCTACTCGATGGTCACTGAACTTTGTAATTTCAAGGTGGTAGAGGTGAGGGTGAGAGTCAAGGAGCAGAATATATAGGAGGCAGAAGGAAGATGGAGTTACTGGGGGGAAGGAAGTTGACACTTATGGTGGGGTTAGTGTTTAAGTATTATATGCTTAACGACAAGCTATCAACAATTTTGGAATCAAAATTCGATTAATTTAATCCTAAATTTAATTTTTAAATAAATTTTAAAAATAAATGAGTGCACTTTTACACAAACTGAGGTTAGCAGAGAGAAATAGACTGTAAGGATTGAGAGAAAATACATCTGAGGTTTACCAAAAGGTGCTGTGTATTTTTACTTATCTTTTTTTTTTTTTTTTTTTTTTTTTTTTTTTTTTTTTTTTTTTTTTTTTTTTTTTTTTTTTTTTTTGGTTTTTGGGCCATACCCGGTGACGCTCAGGGGTTATCGCTCAGAAGTTGCTCCTGGCAGGCACGGGGGACCATATGGGGAACCGGGGGATCGAACCGCGGTCCATCCTAGGTTAGCGCAGGCACCTTATCTCCATCGCCACCTCCCGGTCCCGTATTTTTACTTATCTTTAAGAGTAAATTGTCTTCTAACCAAACTTATTCTAAATGAACTACTCACAGATCAATTTTATAAGTCAAGTAAGTGTGGAAGGAAGATTCCTCAAGGTAGTAACAGTTAACTATAAGAAGCCCACAGCCAACATTATTATTTTTTTAATATTTTTTATTTAAACACCTTGGTTACAAACATGATTGTGGTTGGGTTTCAGTCATATAAGATGACACCTCTCATCACCAGTGCAACATTCCCACCACCAATGTTCCTCTTCCCCTCCCCACCCCCACCTGTACTCTAGATAGGCTTTCTATTTCCCTCATACATTCTCATTGTTAGGATAGTTTACAATGTAGTTATTTGTCTAACTAAACTCATCACTCTTTGTGGTGAGGTTCGTGAGGTGGGCTGTAACGTCCAGTCCTCCTCTCTTTTGTCTCTGAAAATTGAGAAATATCTTTCATTTTTCTTAAAATCCATAGATGAGTGAGACCATTCTGCATCTTTCTCTCTCTCTTTCTGACTTATTTCACTCAGCATAATAGATTCCATGTACATCCACCAACAATATTCTTTTTTTATTTATTTTTATTTTTATTTATTTATTTATTTATTTATTTATTGGTTTTTGGGTCACACCCGGCAGTGCTCAGAGGTTACTCCTGGCTCCATGCTCAGAAATTGCTCCTGGCAGGCACGGGGGACCATATGGGGCATGGGGATTCGAACCGATGACCTTTTGCATGAAAGGCAAACGCCTTACCTCCAAGCTATCTCCCGGGCCCCCCAACAATATTCTTAATGGCAAAAAATCGAAAGCATTTCCACTAGGCCAGGCACTAGACAAGGATGTCCACTGTCTCCACTCTTATTCAACATAGTATTAAAAGTCCGGGAGATAGCATGGAGGTAAGGCGTTTGCCTTTCATGCAAAAGGTCATCGGTTCAGGTCCCGGTGCCCCATGTGGTCCCCCGTGCCTGCCAGGAGCAATTTCTGAGCATGGAGCCAGGAGTGACCCCTGAGCACTGCCGGGTGTGACCCAAAAACAAAAAAACAAAAAAAAATGAAAAAAAAAAAAGTCCTAGCATGGGCCAGAGAGATAGCATGGAGGTAAAGCATTTGCCTTGTATGCAGAAGGACAGTGGTTCAAATCCTGGCATCCAAATGGTCCCCCAAGCCTGCCAGGAGCGATTTCTGAACATAGAGCCAGGAGTAACCCCTTGCCAGGTGTAACCTAAAAACAAATTAAAAAATAAATCCTAGCAATCACAATCAGACAAGAGAAATAAATCAAGGGAATGATTGAATTGAAAAAGAGAATGTCAAACTATATATATTTGCAGATAACATGATGATATACATCATGTTATCTGAATCCTAAAGAGTTCACCACAAAAAAGCTCCTAGAAACAACAAACCAATACAGCAAAGTGACTGACTATAAAGTCGGTACAATAAAGACATTTGCATTACTTATATAAATCATCACTCAGAGGAGAAAGAGTATCAAAGAGTCTATCCCATTGAAAATGTGTCCAAAATTACCAAGTACCTAGGAATCAACCTATCAAAAGAGGTGAGAGACCTATACTACAAAAACTTAAAAAACACTTAAGAAAACAATTGAAGAAGACATAAGGAAATTATGAACATTCCATGCTCATGGATTGAAAGAATCAATATCATCAAATAAACATCTATTTAAACTACTATATAGATTCAATGCAATCCCTATTCAAATTCAGGTAACATTCCTCATAAGCTTAGAATCATTAATTATAAAGTTTTTGTGGAACTATAAAAGACTGAGGATAGCTAAATCCATACTGAAAAAAAAACAAGAAACAAGAGCCATCTCATTACCTAATTTGAAACTCTACTATAAAACCATACTGATCAAAACAGCATAGTATTGGAACAAAGACAGGACATGAGAACAATGGGTCGGAATAAAATGTCCAATGGCAAATCCCCAAGTATACGGTCAATTAATCTTTGACAAAGAGCCAAGAACTTAAAATGGAACAAAGACAGTATCTCCAACAAATAGTGTTGTAACTATTTGATATCTACACGTAAGAAAGTAAAGATTGATTCATATCTGACACCTTACACAAAAGTCAACTCAAAGTGGATTAAATATCTTGAGATTAGACCAAATCCATAAATGTCATTGAGGAAAACATAGGCAGAACACTCCACGATTTAGATCTCAAAGAAGTCTTCAATGATCAATGGCAAGTGCTATTGCATCTAATCTGAATAAGTGGGACTACGTCAAACTAAAAGGTTTCTGTATGACCACCGGAACATGGGCTAAAATTAGAAGATAGCTAACTGGATGGATGAACATTTTTGCACTCAACACATCAGATAAAAGTTTGATATCTAGGATATACAAAGTACTCACAAAGGTTAACTCTACAGAACCTAAAAACTCCATCCAAAAATGGGGAGAGAAAATGAATGGACACTTCTGTGAAGCAGAACAACAGATGGCCAACAGAAACATAAAAAATGTTCATCATCGGGGCCCAGGAGATAGCATGGAGGTAAGGCGTTTGCCTTTCATGCAAAAGGTTATCGAATATGGTCCCCCGTGCCTGCCAGGAGCAATTTCTGAGCATGGAGCCAGGAGTAACCCCTGAGCACTGCTGGGTGTGGCCCAAAAACCAAAAAAAAATGTTCATCATCACTGATTATTAGGGGAATCCAAATAAATACAATAATGAGATATCATCATACATCAGTGCACCAGTGAGGATAGCACATATCAAAAATAATGGAAACTATCTCTGTTGGTGGGGATGTGGTGAAAAGGAACACTTATCCATTGCTGATGAGAATGCTGCCTGGTCCAACCCCTATAGGAAACAGTAGGGAAGTTCCTCTCAGTAAACTCAAAATTGAGCTGCCATATGACCCAGAAATTGGGTATCTATCCTAAAGACAGAAAAACATTCATCCAAATGGATGTCTGTGCATTGCTATTCATTGCAGCACTCAGTACAACAGCTGACTTGGAATCAACCTAGATGTCCAACAATAGATGGGTGGATCATGAAGATGTGCCACATATATGCAATGGAATACTACATAGTTGCAAGGAATAATGCAATCATGGAACTGGAAGGTTTTATTTTAAGTGAGCCTGAAGAAGAAAGATAAATATATAATGATATCACTTGTATGTGGTATTTAGAATAACTGCACAAAGAAATGGAATGGTTTAAATGGGAGTTGTCTTGAACACCCTTGACCTCAAAGTATAGTAAAGAAAAGGAAAAATACTGAATGGTAGAGGAGAAAAGCAAATATGAAAGGATGGGAGCTAGGGGAAAATCAGTCTCGGGTGCATTGCTAGTGTTAAAAAAGGACAGAATTAAATATGTAAGCCAAAGGCAACAACAATGGAAACAAGAGACCCACACTTTAACAATTTAGAATTAAAGCAGGCCTGTTACACTGGCAGGCAGTGGGGGTAAGGGGCGTGGACTGTATTTAGGAAACATTGGTGAAAGGAGGGACAAAGACAATGGTAGTGAGATTGGCCCTGATTCATTGTCCAACTATGAAGGACTTTGTAAATCACAATGATTTCAATAAAATACAATTAAAAATAAAGAAAAAAGTAAATTATCATAAATTTTTATTTAAAAAATACAAAAGCTCTTTTCTCAAATATTGCTAAAATAACAAGTATTTTTATTTATTTTTATCTTTATTTAAATACTGTAATTACAAACATGACTGTAGTTGGGTTTTAGTCACAAAAAGAACACTCCCCTTCACCAGTGAAACATTCCCACCACCAATACTCCCCATGTCCTTCCACCCACAATCCCTGCCTCTATTCAAGGCAGGCATTCTACTTCTCTCACTCATTAACATTGTCATGGTAGTTGTTAGTGTTCTAACTGCACTCACCCCTCTTTGAGGTGAGCTTCTTTATTTTGGGGGGGTCACACCTGGCAGTGCTCAGGGGTTACTCCTGGCTCCATGCTCAGAAATTGCTCCTGGCAGGCACGGTGGACCATTTGGGGCACCGGGATTCGAACTGATGACCTTTTGCATGAAAGGCAAATGCCTTACCTCCATGCTACCTCCCGGGCCCTGAGGTGAGCTTCTTATCCTGAGCCAGTCCTTCGGGCCCTCATCTCTGGGCATTATTTCCATGTCCATCCATGCATAGGAAAATTTCATGACTTCATCTCTCCTGACAGCTGCATAATATTTCATTGTGTATATGTACTACCGTTTCTTTAGCCATTTGTCTGTTGAAGAGCAACTTAGTTGTTTCCAGAGTCTGATTATTGTAAATAGTGCTGCGATGAATATAGATGTGAGGGAGGTATTGTAAAGGAAATGAAATTTTCCTTTAAGAAGTTCCTTTTGGGGGCCGGGCGGTGGCGCTGAAGGTAAGGTGCCTGCCTTACCGCGCTACGAACCACGGTTCGATCCCCCGTGCCCCATATGGTCGCCCAGGCCAGCCAGGGGCGACTTCTGAGCGCATAGTCAGGAGTAACCCCTGAGCGTCACTGGGTGTGACCCAAAAACCAAAAAAAAAAAAAAAGAAGTTCCTTTTGGTTTAGGATTAAAAGTTTTCTTTCCCTTTAAAAGCAGTCACAAGTCAGAAGCAACAGGGGGCCTGATAAGGCCATTCCCCTCAATTCTCACATAGGGTCTGTTTTTCTTTAGGATTAAAGAAAAACTAACTACCCCCCATTCTTTAGGGTAGAAATGCAACCCTAGGTGTAATGTTTACCCTGCATAAAGAACCATGTGGTCGTTTCTTTGTTGAAACAAATATTCCCTAATTAGATTAGAAAGCCTAAGTTATTGTAAGTTAAGAACCAGGCTTTTGTGTGTGTGTGTGGGGGGGGGGGTGGTAAATCCGTAAATTTACTGTATAAAAAAACTTGTGAGTCTTGTGTTTCCTTGTCTTTGCTCTGAAGTACTTCCCTTCTCCTTGAAACGCCCAAGACACTGCTTGAGGGAGGGGGACT
>PVKC010031259.1:0-14580 GCA_004027635.1 Crocidura indochinensis
AGCTTAGTTAGAGAAATAACTACATTTTGAACTGTCCTAAAAATGAGAACCTATGAGGGAAATGGAGAGCCTGTCTAGAGTACAGGCGGGGGGTGGTTGGGGAGGAGGGAGATTTGGGACAATGATGATGGGAACATTGCACTGGTGATGGGTGGTGTTCTATACATGACTGAAACCCAAACACAATTATGTATGTAATCAAGGTGTTAAAATAAAAAAAATAAAAAAACACTCCTCTTCCCCTACCTTTTTGCCATATGCTTTTCCCTTAGAGAATATGGATATTATTAAGCAAAAAATCTGCTGATGATAAAAGATAGATGTTTTACTAAATATAGCTCTCTGAAAGATCTGTCTGTACTCCCCGCTCTGTGGACTGTTTCTTGGCATCTGTTTAGTTTCCCTAATACCCGTCTTCTGGTCTTAATCTAGAGCAGTATTTCCTGTACCCCAGTCTCTTATCCAACTAAATGCTCAGGTTATTCAGCCTCTGAGATGGCTCACTGCTTCTCTGTTTATTCAGTGAGACAGAGGTTTGGAGTGGACCAGACATGGGTTTAAAGTCAGTCAGAGATAATTTTCACAAAAAGTAGGAACTTTTTGTGTGTAATAAAAACATTGGATTCGCAATTCATTTCTTTTATACTTTTTTGAAAAATAAATTTTTTAACTTGAAGTTTTCATGATTTAGTGTCAGTCATACAATGTTCTAATACTTACCTATTCACTGGGACACATTTTCTGCCACTAGTGTTCCCAGTTTCTCTATCAACTTTCCCCTCTTTGACTGCCTTTATGACAGATTTTTTCTTCCCTTTTACTCTCTTCCTAATTTTTTCTTCCTATTGCTCTTCCTATTCTTTTATCTATTCCTTTTAGGCATTGTGTCTTGCATTATTGTTACTGAGAAGGTATCTTGCATTTCACTTTACCCCTTTTCAGCACCCAGTTCTTGTCTAGAGTGATCATTTCCAACAATCATTGTCATAGTGATTCCTTGCCTACCATGATTGCATTCCTCCCCTTTGTGACAGGATTCCTAACATATACTGGTAATCCTGAACCTAGTCAATATATTGTCTTTGGGTATTATTACTAATCTATCCATTATATCCCACATATAAGAGCAATTATTCTATATCTAACTTCCCTTGATTCATTTAATTTAGCATTAATACTCTTCATATCCAACCATATATAAGCAAATTTCCCAACTTGATTTTTCTAATAGCTGTGTAATATTTCATTTAGTAGATATACCAGAGTTTCTTTATCAAACTTTTTTTTGGCTTTTGGGTCACACCCGGTAGTGCTCAGGGGTTACTCTTGGCTTTATGCTCAGAAATCGCTCCTGGCAGGCTTAGGGGACCATATGGAATGCTGGGATTTGAACCACCGAACTTCTTTATGCAAGGCAAACACCTCACCTCCATGCTATCTCTCCTGCCTCTTCAAACTATTTTTAACCCTTGCAATCACACTCTGAATGACAAATATTATAGATACCTGGATTGAAATGAGGAAACTGAGGCCCAGATATTTCAAGTGTCTTGTCTAGAGTCTCACTACTACTAAGTGGCCTATAGTTGGGTTTTGAATCTGCAGCCACAGTGGGAGCTCTAGACTGACCTCCTTGGAATTCCACTGAGCTGAGCCCCAGAAGTGAGAAGACCCTCTTCATGTTCCCAGTATCACAAGGGAAAGCATCAGAATCCACTAAATATCTGTTTTTCACTCATTCCAGCTAGAAAAATATCAAACGATGATTACCATGTTATATTTTAAATGCATGTGAACTACTTTTAGAAGGCCAGGCATAAATATTTATACATCAACTATATCTGCCTTACAGAAGAACCTTTCATTGTTTCAGGATTCCATCCAAATTTTTTTTGCGGGGAGAGGGGCCTAGAAAATATATCTTGTGCTTGTGGATTACTCCTGCTGGGTTTGGGAGACCATCTGGGGTACTAGAATCAAACCTGGGTTAGTTTTTGCAAGGAAATTATCCTAATTTCTTTACTAACTCTCCAGAAAACTTCTTAAGCTGACTTTTCAAGTTATCTAAAAGTAAAACAAAACAATCATTTTAGTATCTTTATTATTCTTTATGCACTTATTTCTCTCTTCTTTATCAAGTTGTATAATGCCAAAATTGTTTCCAATTCACTTCCATAAATTTTTATGATTATTTGGTTTACAGATTTACAATAGTTTTAACACAAGGTTCTGATGATCATAGTTATTAAATATCACTGCCCCCAAAGTGCCTAAGCCACCCTCCTAAGGCCTTTTGCATTTACTACTTCTAAGCAGCCATCTCAAAATATGATACACAACTATTTTCTTTGGTTGTAAAATTGTTAAGATGAGGAGCCATATTTTCTCTTGCATCTTTTCTTTCTATAAAACATCTAGAAGGTCCTTCCCTGATTCAGAGAAAGTATCTCAGGACTTAATTTCCCTCAATCTTGCCATGGTGCTGAGCACACACTGGTCCTAGAGGGACACTTGTAGATTTGTTTTAGATGTTTACAGCATCTGCTCTAGTGTTCAGCACACAATGAGCACTCCATAAATTGTATTTTTAGAGACAATCTGTTACCACATAAGGAGTACCAGAAATTACTCATACACTGTGTAAATGGATTTCTACAATTATAACATTTAGAAGCTGAAACAAGGATGAGGAAAGAAAATCATGAGACTGTTTTTAGAAAGAAAGGAACAATAGAATTTCAAGTCCAAATGTTTTTACTGCTATGTCACAGAACAGGTGTGAGAGTTGTAGAAAATAATTGATTAATGATAGTAAATGTGTCAAATTTGCAAATGATTTTCTATCCTCTATGAATGAAAATGGGTTCCACATTTCCCTGGAGAAAGAGTTCATTTTCCTCCAGTCTATTTTTGACTGTGAAAGCTACTACTAAAATTTTTCTTTTTACAGGTGAGAAAAGTGAGTTTTAAAGGATAGAACTGGGTGGTCCAATGACTACCCAACACACCATGAATGAGCAGAGGCATGGACACTCAGTGCCAGAGTGTCTTGCCTTCTGATGACTTTTCTTCCATTGTCTTCTGTCAGTAAATCAGAAGGAATTAGCTTGAATAAGAACAAAATTTTAAGTCTGTAAAATCCAAAAGTTTACTCTCATGGTGAAAATACCTCTCTCCTGGTCAGAGATCAAGGAGCCTGGGAAGGAATTCTTTTTGACAGGCAGCAAGAGGATTTTGAGAAACTCCATTTATGTATGTATGTATGTATGTCTGTATGTATGTATGTATGTATATGCTTGTTTGCTTTCATTAATTATTCAAGAAAGCATATATCTATCCCAACTGTTCTAAAATTTAACCTCATCTTTGTAAAAAAATCAGTTCCCTGCTATTTCATTTTATTTCTGAAAGTAACTCAAAGTCCAACTGAAACACAACAAACTGAATAACCACAGGCAGAGCTTCCCACCATTTTAATCTGCAAGAACAAAAGAATTAGTTTATTTTTAAAGTTTCAGAACACTTCAGCTGTTGGCCTAGTAAAATGAAACAACTTTCTGGTGAATGTGCACAAAACAAGATCTGATTAAATGCAGTTTAAATCTAATGAAATTCCTTTCACAAGCTATACTTTCAAAATTCTAGGTTATTGCTTAACATGTATTTTCTTATTACTTTCACAGATCAATTTCATAAGTATATATATATATATATAATTTTGAAAATGTGAAATTAAACTTTATGCTCTCTCTTTAGCATCTCAATTGGTTCCTGTTTAATTTTTAAGATAATGGCTTGAACAAGAATAACACTCACTTCTTTTTATATAATCATCTGTAACATGACAGAAGAAATGCACAAAGAAAGAAGTGAATTTGGATTTCTTTTTCTAATGCTTTTAATAAGCTCCTCAAAAACCTCTGGAAAGCACTAAAAGTTTCTGAATAAGTAGTTTTCCTATTTTCCACTCTTTAAAATATCTTATCAACTGACTGTTGCAAAATTGTGGGCTTTTCTTCTTTGTTGGTCTCCATATAAAAGTCTTTTTGATTAGACAGGGACACCTTACCCCTTACTACTGCTAAAGTTGATGAACAAAAAGAAGTTAAAAACTGTTCATCAACTAAGAGATTTGCTTACTGAAATGAATCATTGAATATTTGAAAATCAGCTGAGTTGCACAAGTGTCCATCAGTTTTCCTGATGATAAGAAAATTGGCAGTCTATTGGGTAGAGTGTTGAAAATATAAATAGAAAAGGGGACTCTGTTATGATATGAGATCATGTGCTCTCTTAGACTCAGAGTATAATTCTCAATAATCATACAGAAGTACCACAACTTTCTACAGAACAATTAAATAATATCCTTGTCACCTTTTAGCCACCATCTCCCAAATCAGTAGAATGTTTTAATTTATGCAAAAATAACAAAGAAATATGATTTAAAGTTTTTTAAAAATGTATAGGAACAGAAATATCTCAAAAAATGGTGTATATGAATCTTGCAGAAAAGATGGAATCTGATCATGTATAAAGAAGACAACTAGAAGGACAAAGGGTGTAAAAAAGTCAGGTATTGATCACTTGGATAATGTGATTTGTGTGTAGGATCCTCTACCACAGTGGCCTAGAATCAAACATTACTGATGCTGGATTTACTGAATTCAATTGAGTTTGTTCAATGTAAAAGTATACCCAAATGAGAGATCAATGAGTTATCATAAATATGAATTTTCGTAAGTTGTTTAGTTGTACAAAAAAAGAGATCCTCAGATTCTAGAACAAATAATTTGCAAAGATCATTTAAAGGTTCTTATTTTGCATAAATTAGTCTTCAGAGATAAACATTTTTGACAGAAATGTGATTTCATATGATCCAGGACATGCAGAATCTTGAGAAACTTGAAGATGTGGTTCTGAAATATTTTATGCAAGAAACCCTACCATTAAGAGTTTTGTAAATCATGTTGCCAGAAATAATAAAATTTAATTTGAAAGAGTAAAGAAAGGGGCTGTAGTGGTTGGGTATTTGCCTTGCATGCAACTGACTGAAGATGGACCTTGGTTTGATCCCCAGCATCCCATATGGTTCCCCAAGTCAGGAGTGATTTCTTAGCATGTAGCCAGGAGTAATCCGCGTGTCACCAAGTATGGTACAAAAACAAAAACAAAAAAGAGGAAACAAATGCATCAAATAAGAAAACCATAGGAAGAACTATAGGATAAGCTCGAGGAATGTATCATCAGAGCATCAGGGAATGTATTTTGTTTTGTTTGTTTTGGTTTGGACTATACCTGGCAGCACTCAGTGGTTGCTTCTGGCTCTGCATTCAGAAATTTCTCCTGGCAGGCTCTGAGGATGCCAGGATCAAACCTGGGTTCATCCTGGGTTGGCTGCTTGCAAGGCAAATGTCCTACTTCTGTGCTATCACTCCAGCCTGAAGGAGTGCATTTTCTATCAAATCAGAATTTCCTAGTTGGAAAAGTTTATAATGAAGTAATCTCATAGATGAGCAGTCAATGTACTTTTAGGTCTAAAATGAAAATATTGGGTTCAACTGATAGGCTTAAATATCAGTTTAAATCAGACTTGTCTGCATGCAATAAACTCTGAATCTAAATTTGCTGGATATAAATCATAGCATCTCTTTCATCTCCATGTAATATATCATAGTTTTTATAAAATATTTAAGTGATGGGCTGAAGAGATAGTACAGTGCGTATGGCATTTACTTTGCATGTGGTCAATCTGAGTTCAATCCCCGATATCCTATATGGTTCCTCAAGCACATCAATAATAACTCTTGAGGGCAGAGCCAGGAATAACCCAAGAACTGCTCGACATGGACCCAAACCAAAAAACAAATAAACCATTAAAATGGCTCAATGACATATTTGTTCAAAACTTCCTGAGGCACCTTAAAATTTATTATATTCATGCTTTGAACACAAATCTTTCAGTTTTCAGCTTTATCTTCAATGTTCCCAGTAGTCAATGCCAGTCCTTCACTCATTTATATAATAAGGATATATTTATTGAATATTTACTATGTTTTGAAACTCTATGTGCAGTAAAAGGCAAATAGTTTGGTGTTAATTTTGTGAAGAAGAAAGTGGCTTGAAAAGTGAGGGACTTGGTGAGTGATTGCCCAGTATAGACAAGATGTCTTCATTCTGTATGGACAACATGGACTGTGAGCTAGAAAGTAGTTCTCTCTCTCTCTACACACACACATATATATATATATATATATATATATATATATATTATGTATATGTATGTATATATAGTAGTCAGTATCCTCTCAAAATCAGGTATGTTCCAAAAAGCCAAGTAACAGGGTCTGATAGACAATTCACTAAAAAGTTCTGTTGATGGCAATGTTGATAGCAATACCAAGAGAATATTTTATAAAAGTCCAATCAATAATAATGAGGTATTACTAATCACAAATAAATTTTATATGAAAGAATGCATCAAATGCATATCTACCTTTCAAGAATAACAATATCAATTTTTATATCCTTCATCTAGTAATAGAAGACATACGACCATGTGACTTGCTATTATTTTATGTGACATTCTTAGAATGGATAACTGCATATTAGTTTCCTCCAATTCATTTTAATCTAATCCTTTCAAAGTATAAGGTAATCTGAAGTACTGGGCACAAATCCCCCCTCCTATAGTCTCCCTAGCAGTGTTTAGTATCCAGGAGCCATGCATAGCTAAACTCAATCAGTAAATTCAGTGCTAAGAACCAGTAGTGTTAGGGGTCAACAAAGCCACTGCCAGCAGTGATAGAAGATAATGCTGGGACTAGAACTGTGGTGCTTGGGATCCATGTGGTGCCAGGAATCTAACTTGTGCATGTGGAGCATGTACTTGCACCCCTGAATAATTCTCATTCTTTAACAAAGCATGAGGTGATAGCAATTGTTTACACCTTGCAGAAACTGCAGGAAGAAAAATACAAAATACATTGCCCATATAGCAGATTAAGAATTTCAAGTGTAAATAATTCATTTTAAGTTCTTACCCATGCCAATTCTTGAAATCTCAAATCCTTTATTACATACATGTGTGTGAATGGAATATACCTAGCAGATTTATTCTGATTTTCAAATGAATGCAAATAGCTAGAAGTATCTCTCTCATTAAATCTTTCCACTCTAGTCTCTGGATTTTAATGATAACATTTCTACTACTGAATTAACAAAATATTTCCCTGGATTTGCCTATCAATTTGCCTCTAATTATGTAAAATTGAAACAAAGATTGAGTATAAAGGGATAGTGCATCAGGTAAGGCGCTTGCCTTGCATGTAGCAGATCTGGGTTTGATCCCCAGTACTCTATATAGTCCCTCTCCACTGCCCCCACCAGTAATGATCCCTATGTGTAGAGCTAATAATAAGCCCTGAGCCCTTCCCAGTATGACTCAAAAACCACATATTAAAATAATAGATCACTTACAGTATTAGGATATTATAATGAAAAATAGCTGGCTCTGGTCTAGTGGTTAGAAAGTCAATAAACTTCCAATCCCTACTGTGGCATCACTAGTGGAAATGCTTTAGTTTTTTTTTTTTTACTTTTGAAAAATTTAAGCTGGTACTAAAAGATAGCAATGGGAAAGGATTGTTTCATTCACCCTTACAAAGACTAGAAAACCTTGCTTTGTAAACATTTGAGCAGAATCTGTTAAAGCAAAATATGATTCTTGTAATGCTTTGTTATTAATTCTTCTTAAGATTCTAAAGAGTTGGGCAAGAGAGTATAGTGGTGTGGCTTTTGCCTTGCATGCAGGCAATTCAGGATGGCAGGTGGTTCGAATCCTGGCATCCCATGGGATCCCCTATGCCTGCCAGGAGCAATTTTGTGCAGAGCCAGGAAGAACTCCCAAGTGCCGCTGGGTGTGACCCAAAACCAAAACCAAACAAACAACAAAGATTCTAAAGTGCTCAGGGCTGTGACTCTTTCCATGAACTAAAATTTTAGTACAGCAGGAGAGAACTGAATATAACTTCCCCAAGAAATAATGGGCTCATGTGCATATCCACTTTTCCGTATTCATTTTGCCTAGACATAGCCCAAAATATGATTTTTATTTCTACAAAAAATGTCACTGTTTGGTACAGAATTCTATTTACACGAGAGCTTGTTTTATTTACCATTTATTCCAATAACTTGAGAACATTATTTCCATCTAAATCTAACAGTATTTGTACAAGTATTTTCAAGCTAAATTTTGCTAAAAAAAATCCAACACGCATGCAATTCAATATGTTTACATAATAACATACATGTATTGTAAAACGAGTGACTCTAAGTACTTGATGGAATGTAAATACTGGAGTCACTCCACCCTCTCAAGGAACCACTGCAGGAAAGAATAGTTCCCAGTTTGAATAGAATTGAAAGGAATTGGTTACTTGGGCTGTTCAAGAATGCTACTGTGCCCTCATCCCATCGCTTGCTAGTTCAATTCACATAAAACTACAGCAGATTTTTCAAGTTTAAATCCTTAGCAACCAAGAAATTGGAAGCACAAAGCAGCATTGGCAACACACACTCTTATTATGCAGGTGGGCTCTGTTTTAAGCAAAGTTGATACTGAAAATCCAAACTTACAAAACCCAGAATGATTTCGTGGTTTATAAAATGGTTGTTGATTTATAAAAAGATTCACAAGTTTATTCTAAATGACAGCTGCCCTAATGCATTGAAAATACAATTTGAGATACAAAATGTCAATTGACACATGACCTTTTGCACAGTCATTGTGAGAAGCAAAGTAAACCTATATACAGCACTTAATTTTCTCTCTTAGGATTTAGGTGTCTTGTCATTGTGTTGACAGAACAAAAAACACTTAAGACAAACATGTTTTGAGCCAGTGATATATGAATTAAATGCTACCTCTAAAACATGGATGTTCCAGAATATTTAGTGACTTTGGTGGTTTTGTATTTACAATCTTGGGAGTCATCTTTGCAATGTTGAACTTTAAATAGCATAGGTAGATAGTTATCTTCAGGCCATTATATGGGGTCTAATTTCCAACAGAAAAAAAATCTTCCTACATTTTCTGAATATATTTTCTTTCAAGGAGTGAAATTTTAAAGAAATGTCCACCATAGTTACAAGTACCTCTTTTATAAGCACTAAGCTTCCTGTCAAAGTGGAGGGTAGTAAGTGGGGGTTTATCTCCTGTCAACTGCATCTCTGCTCCTCCCTCATCACATAGCATAGAGCTTAGCATATAGAAAGCAAACCTTAAATAACTATATACTCAATTCATGAATCAAGAAAGAAGTGGCTGGATTGGGATAATTGTCTGCAAGGCCTTTTTCTCACTCTGGCATCCAATCCAGGATGTTTCTGTAATGCACATGATGAAAATGAATATTTTCAAAGTACAAAAAGTAATAGAAACTTTTCCTTATTTTATTACTATTTGTAAAAATAAAAATATTGAGCCCTTGATGACATGAAAATATTTAGAAAAATGAAATCACCTAGAGGTCAGAGGACAACACAGAGGCAATTATTTCTTTACTCACCAACTGATGGAGGGAACTAACAAGGCACACGTCCACCAAAGTCCAGAACCCAGTTTCCACTCTTGGCAATTGTGTCCAGATGGAGAAGTGTTAGTTTCATTCCAATATAAAGTGAACCACAGATATATTCAGAAATAGGAAAACACCAAAGTAAGATCTAGAATCAAAGAGAACTGCCATGTGCCATTTGTAGAACCAGACCTATAGATCTGTTCTAGGCAGGTCCAGGGATGATGGTATTCTACTGGTAGGAACCATTTCTCTGTGCTGAAGCTCAAATCCATCACAAGTTGCACGTAAAATAAAAGTGAAACAGCAAGATCTAGCTGTAGGAGATAAACATAAAAATGCTAAAAAATAGTTATGTCTGAAAATACTTGAGTAGATAAAACCAAAACAAGATAACCAATCAGAGGGGCAAGGTAACAAGTTAATAAAACTTAGAAGTGTGACTACATCCAAAAATAAAGCTTCAGAGTATATGGTACATGGTGGTTTTAAATGAAATAGTCTGCTCCTCAAAATTTATTTCATCTTAAAACCCAATGCAAATAAATTAGAAATCTAAAAAGTCTGAGACTCTAAAATTTAAACCGTAATTACTTCAACTCTAAATATTATTCATAAATAATCTGAGTTCTTCCAAGAGGCTTCTTTGAGAATCAAATAACTATGTGAATAGTAAACTATCTCTCTTGAAGTTTAATAAGTTAGCCCATGAACAATAACATCTGATAGAAAAGCCTGAGAATAATAACAACTGAATCACTACATCAACTATTAAAAACCATATAATTTAAGTCAAAGAAAACCTAATTCACCCTGGTAATCACTTCCTAAAATACCTATCTTTGTATTTTGTATTCATCATAGAACCAAATGTGAGCAGCAATAAAAATCAGTTAGCATTAATACTATCGCTCCTCTATTCTGCAATGTAAATGCTTTACATATTAAATTTCCTCGAAATCATTTCAGCTCACCAGTTTCCATTTTGAGCTCATGGATATAAAATAGGTGTTCTCTCTAATTAAAAACTGAAAACATCACTTTATCTCTGTAGATATTCAGAAAGTTTGGCTTGTTAGTGGGCATTTTAACCTTTCAGAGTTTAGACGCAAAATTACTTTAGATTGTTCAGAAAAAATTCACACCAAAGATTATTAACCTAAATAATTTGTACTTAAATAATTTCTCATTGCAGGTCCATCACATAAATTGTTGATGGTGACAGATAATATCCTATTTGTCATTTAAAGCTATAAAAGTAAGTTATCAGGATCCACTTCAATCTCCACATGCTAAGAAAGGATGATTATGTGCAGTAACCTATTTATGAAAAGGAAACTGTGTGCTTCTTTCTGAGGCCATCAATTGCTTTAATAAGGAATTGAAAAGCTGGACTACTTTATATGCAGATCACCATCCCAGTTGCATAAGGATTTACAATAGACAAAACAAAACTATTTTTTGTTGTAAAGAAGGGCTGTTTGTTTAAATCACACAATAATGTTTGCATCTAAAAGTTATTTGCAGGCTAATTAATAAGGCTTCAGGAATAGTACATAGGCTCACTTAGTGAAAATAATTTTAATGCAAAGACCGAAAGGAAAGGCTTGCTTTAGCTGACTAGGAAGAAATTCAAGTATTACATGCCTGATGGAGGCTGAGGGTGTGTGTGTATTTGTGGTGGTCGGGGAATTTGATGCCTTTTTTTTTGGCTTACGTGCTAGAAAAGAAATCTGGAGATGCGAGTTATACAGGATTTTATAGCACCTCATTAATGCTTCAATAAACTAAGAGGCAAATGCTGCTTTCTCTGAAAATGTGAAAATTGAGACGGATTCAGTCTAACCTGAAATCCTCAAAAAATTTAACAATAATGTATACATTGTCTCTGCTGCTATGAATCTGTGAAGAATCTATGGGGGAAGTTTGAATTTAACCTTTGAAGTCTTCCTTCAAGGTAGCTAATGGCTCATAAGTCTTTATTTAATGAGGTGTGTGGCGGCCTCTACTGGTATGTGTTTATAGAAAATGTTTCAATAGGCAGAAAAAATATTAATTTCAATTAAAAAGTTAGAAATACAGACTCTTTCATTTAAATATATAAAAATATCTAATTTAATGCAGAAAAAATATATTACAAGTTGTGTAATGTACTCTTAATTAGGAAAATAATCTAAAACACTGACCATGTTAGTGTAAAATAATGATTTATGAGAGGGCATTAATTGTTCAATTCACTCTGATATTGGGTTAAATACATTTTATTAATGAATCACTAATCCCAACTGAGGTGTTTTAATTACCTCTAGTCCACTGTTAAATCCCCTTAGTTGACTTAAATAAAATCACTGAGCACAAACCCAGAGGAAAGGAAATATTTTACAGTTAAATCTATAAAGTCCTAGAACTAGAATCATTTAAGGAGAGGCTGGTTTCTATAACTCAAGCAAACTGCATGTTGACTTAATATAGCTGACATTTTCAGTCTATTTTACAGTGTTTTTAATTTCAAAAATACAACACATCAAAATATGTTCAATTTCTCAAAGCTAAAAGCAACATTTAAGTAATGTACTTAAAGTGCAAAGGCACTTTAATACGAAGAAGAATGCCTAGTGGCTATACTTGGCAACCGAAGACAGAAATACCATATATCATTATTTACAAAAGAATGTATAGTCTCATCTACAAAATAACACTAATTATCCATTTTCATTGGAAAACTGTTGGCTCTTTCCTCATTCATTATATCTCCCCTTTCCATTCCCACATGGAGAGCAAAACTCAAAAAAGAAAGAAAAACAACAAATAAAATCTAAACAGAACCATAAACAAAAGACATGTAAAAATGCAGGAAAAAATGCAGCAACATTCGTGTTCATTGATCATTCCTAAGAAGAGAAGGGTGGGGCGGGAAGGCGGGGGAAGGGGAAGCAAGAGAAATAATTTAAAGGAAAACTGGAAAAAACACAGTATCATTGCTTTACCCCCTCCCCCAACATTGTCCAAGTCCCCCACCAATGCTGAGAACCACTGGGAAGACCACAGCAGCGCTTCCAGGGTTGTGAGCTGCATCCTGCCATTCCTTGGGCTGGGAAATGACTTCCCTTCACAGCTGACTGATTGCAGTTTGTTTTTCCAGAACTTCGAGGTAGTCTGGTTCTGATTGCGGCTTAGCTTGCAGTAAAGGGTGCTCCGGTTTTGACTGTCCCACAAAGCATTTCCTGGGAGTCCCATATAAAACGGTTTTATTGATTCTGTCTTGGTTTTGGCGTCGAGATTCATACGAAGGGGCAAACTGCCTTTTGGGTAGGGTACAGAAGTTATAGTGCACCAGTCCTGCACTGGGCAGCTCCTTGACTCGCTCAGCAATATTCTGATACAGCAACTCAGGCTCTCTGGACGTGGTCTGCTTGTCTAGCAGCTCAGCGGCACTTATTGTGTAGGCCAGGGCAGCCGGCTCTTCCTTTTTCTCCTCCAGGTTGCCATAGCTGAATTCTTGCAGGTTTCGATAATAGGCCACTGGGTCACCGTCTTTCTGCATGTAGATGGGGTTTTGGCACATCTGGCCCACCGGTGGGGGGATGTAGTTATAGACATGGCCATCATTTTTATCCTGCGCCTCGCTGTTGTAGGAGCCGTACTGTAATTGGAAGGAGCTGACATCTAAGTTGGTGGCACTCCTGGGAACACTTGGCACCCCCTTTCGTCGTTTCAGGACAAAGACAAACAAGCCAGCCCCAAAACAGACAGATAAAATAAAGACCACAAGCAATCCTAAGATTAGGACTGATAGTGGAACTTCAGTATGGATCTCGGGATAAGAACTTGGGGACACGCTCAGTGACCCTGGGGTGTCTGTATTGTGATTCATGGATAAGATGGTGCCATCTGACAAGTTGGGGTTGTCTGGGCAAATAGCGTCTCTCCCCAGAAACTTCAGTATCTCCCCTGCGTGTTTGGCAGGAGACTCGCATGTCACCTCATTGATGATGACGGGGGAATTGGCATGTTCTGTCCAGTCCTTGAGACCCATGATATCACATGTGCAATCCCAGGGGTTCTCCTGCAGATCTATCTGGATAAAAGCAGGCAGCTGGTCCAGAACCCCTTTTACAGGCAGGTGAGAAAAATGGTTGTTTCTCAGATTCAGCCTGGTAAGGGCCGTGCCCCCAAATATGTTATCTGGTAAGGACCGCAGTAGGTTGTTGTTCAGGAACAGTAGCTGCAGGTTAATCAGTGCGTCGAAGGTCAGTGGCTTAATCTCCTTGATGACATTGTACTCTAAGTAGAGATACTGCAAGCTCTGCAGCCCATCGAACATGGAAGGGTACAGCACCTCCAGGTAATTGCCATTCAAGTAGAGTCTGCGCAAACTGGTCAGGTTGGTGAAGGCACCTTCCTGGATGACAGCGATGCGGTTGTTTCCTAAGTGCAGCAAATCCAGAGAACTGTATTCGAGGAGGTCGTTCTTGTAAACTGCCTGCAGGTAGTTGCCAGTTAGGTAGAGCTTCTTTGGACTGGTGGGTTTAGGCTGTAGGTCAGAAATGTTGGTGAACTTCCTTTCTTGGCAGTTGACGTTCAGACCATTGTCCGAGCTCTGTGAGGTGCAAACACAGCTGCTGGGGCAGGTGAGGGGCACAGGTGACTTGGTCTGGTACACCATTATGGGCCCAAAACTCTGTCGGTCCTTGGACACGGTAACCCTTGGTGTAGGCCGGTTTCTCATCTTGGGTGGCCGACTGGCTTTGGGGGCACGGGTGGGGTTGAGAGCTGGATTCAAGGTTGGGGACAGTCTTTGCACATGGCTGTCAGTGTGGCTGCCCCTCTGAGTCGAGTCACCAGTACTTTTGCGAGGGCAGAGGTCCTGCCGGGTAAGTTGGGTCACATCTTTTCCATGCAACCGAAAGGGGGTTTCACACACAATCTCCCCCACAAACACAGTGATGGTGTCCAGCCAGGCCTTGAGGGGCAGTAGGTCACATGTACAATTCCAGGGATTTTC
>PVKC010031260.1:0-14585 GCA_004027635.1 Crocidura indochinensis
TTGACACTTATTTTTGTACTGTTGTGGAGCTTCACCTTCTTTTTCCCCTTCGTCTCTCAAACCTAGGATGAGAGTCTCTAGAAGGACTCCACCCATTTTCGGCGTATTCGAGGTTTTTCCCCAGTTTATTACTTTTCTCTTCTTCAAACAAAACCACATAACTTGAACTATCTAGTCCCGCCTCCCAATTAGACGGGGAAATAAGGGAAGTACCAAGACCAAACAGGTATAAGGTCAAATCATTCTTCTAGAGAATTATTATATCAAAGATATAGTCACTTGTGGGAAAAAAACTGTGACAACATCTCTATACAGAGAGCCTTATTCTGTACAGTGTACACTAAAAAGAAGAGAATATTAAAGAGGAAACGTTTCACTTCCACAACTATAATAGAATAATACAAAGTACAAGAAAAAAATCTTAGACCTATAAGGAATGTAAAGAAGTTTTTTATATGGGTGTAAAAATGGTATTTTAGAAGCCTATTTTTTTTTATTTAAACATGTAGGTACAGGGTTGTTCATATTACAGGTTTTTTTCCACAGGTAAAGTTGTTCATGATTGAGTTTCTGTCACACAATATACAACAACCTTCACCAATATACGTTTCCTGCCACCAATGTTAACATTTTTAACATGAGTGAGAAAATTACTACATGGAAGTTTCTACTGCATCTAAGAGAGAAAAGAAAACGTACCCCAGAGATCTTTTAGTAGATGACCTTTTTGCATCTCCCTTTGTCCATGACTTTTAAACTTACAACCTCTTTTCTAGCGCCAACACACTCCACTTTTTTGCCCAAGTGGAAACAACCTACCTAGTAGCCTGAGAGGAAAATACATCCAAATAATCCCCAAAGTAAATATGATTAATACAAAAGGATTATCAAATAAAATCCACCCTGTGTTCTGTTGACCTTGACAAAGTTTGCTAATAGAATATGTCTTTTCTGTGAGGAAAAACAACTTTGACAAGTAGCCATATAATTGTAACTGTAACTAAATTGTGTCCTCACATTTGACCTCTAAATGAAGAACTTTATGTTAAACTTAAGAAAGAATGTAAAATTATTAATTGTGTGTGTCCATGCACTGGTTATATAAGTACACTTTAAAAGTCTCTTGGAGTTGCAAAGTAATGGACAAAAGTTCTTTGACTTATTTACAGTGTTTACTTATATATATATATATATGACACATATAACATATATATGACACTGTGCATCTAAGACTAAGACAAGTATAAGGGATCCAAAAGATGTTTCATGACTAGAATCTGTGATGCTGCTTTAACAATTAAGATAATGATGTCAACCATGACCAGTTATAGACTGTATTAAATTTTGAACAACCAAAAGAAATAGGTCATGTTCCCATTGTGTACAATAAGTAAATTTCACAAAAAATTTGCAAGTATGGGGCCAGAGAGATAGCATGGAGGTAAGGCATTTGCCTTGCATGTAGAAGATCGGTGGTTCCAATCCATATAGTCCCTTGAGCCTGCCAGGAGCAATTTCTGAGCGTAGAGCCAGGAGTAACCCCTGAGCGATGCCAGGTGTGACCCAAAAAAAACCCAAAAAAATATTTGCAATTATATTTTACTTAGTAAGATGACTATACAATATTGTATCTATTTATCTTCAAATAATTTAATTACTTGAAATATACAATATGCTATTAAAATATGCTACTTGAAATATGCAACACTTGCAGAAATTCAGTAACAATTTACTATTAAAATATAAAAAGAAGTTTCCTAAAACTTCTGGATTATATGAACTACATCATATTTTGAGTTGTGCTTAAAATTTACTATAGATATAATAGATTTAAAGAGCAACTGGATAGTGTTTTTTCTTATCAATTTATGTAGCCAAGATCAAGGTCCTGAATAAAAAAAAAGAAAAAGGGACCAGTTAGTATTGAACACTGAAAGTCTTTAATATTGAAGACAGCAAACCAGTCTCAATGATACTTAGTTTGCGACTTCAAACCCCAAACCACCACCACAACAGCTTTTTTATTTCCCTTGAGCTCCAATATCCACTCAAGTACTATAAAATTGGTTATGATTGGGTATAGAAGGGATTCTGACATATCCCTTCCATTTCCTGATATATATGATTTCCTTCATTGGAAATGATAGCCCTTCATAGGCCTGTGAATTGATGCAATACCAGTATGTGTGAGAGGAAGAGCTTCCATGACAAAATGAAATATAAATATAAGTGTCCTTGTAGATTGCCATTAATTCGACTCAATATTCTGACACTATTTGCCCAGAAATAACAGGAAATCAAAAAGACCTCTTCAAGATACTTTGCCATTTCCCAAGCCAGACACAATTCAGGCAATTATGTTTGCTTCTAACTAGGTGGTTATAAACATCCAGGGGTCCCCCAAATCTTTCCTTCGATTCAGCAGAGAGAAACTATTTACTCCTTATGTTAGTATTTTATCATAGAAGAATGTAACTCAGAACAGCAATTTGAAAGAGATACATAGGAAAGCTAATGGGCCTCTTCAGTCATAACACTGGTCCAGCACACCAACCTTCTCACCAGTCTAGAACCTTTTCAAAAACTGTCATTAATGGTTCTTATGAAGACCTCATTATATTTTGTGTGTTTGATGAATTCATTCATGATGAAATCAACTTCTGGTTTATCAGCTTGAATGAGAAGTCAAGGAACAGAACTGAAAATGCCACCCTCTAGAAACATTGCTCTTTCTTCTGGCAACCAGCTTTGTCCTTAATTGCCTCCAAAAGTCACCTTACGGAGCTGGAGAAACAGTACTTCAAAAAAAATTGCTTTAACTTGCATACTGCTAATTCCAATTAGATATTCTGTAACATATATGGTTTCCTGAGTCAGGGGTTACTCCTGAACATAGAGCCAGAGACAACCTATGATCATAGCAGGTGTGAACCCCAAACAAAAAAAAGCAAACAAACATCATCTCATTGTAATAATTATAAGAGACACCTTTATCATTCTCAATTCTTTGGATATTCCAAGAGTTTTGAGAGTTATGAGTCAGGACTGTAGCCAAATGTAGTTTCTGAACAACAAACGTAATGATCGAAATATTGCGATTTGCTCTAAACTTCCCAGGACCTGGGTAGATTCACAATTAATTTTTGAAAAGATGAAAGTCATGCACCTAAAATTCATGGGTACACAGGTCTAACAGTTGAAAAGTCTCTAGGGGGGGGGGCTTCAAAAGTGGGTCAAGTAAATTCCATGCCCTGACAAAACCTGGAAGCCACACCCAAACCTCACAACTTCAGCCATGCCAACAATCCAACTTTATTGCTTTATGATTAATCATCGCAGAGATGCCAAACCAATACAAATTCTAGGTTCCACCAGTTTTCAGGCTGAAAACTTTGGGGTCTTCTAAGAGTGGGGGTGAGAAACCTCATACTGTCAGAAGCCTCAGTAGCAACACCCACATCACAGTCTCTGCCAAGTAAACTCATTCAGCCAGTTCTGCAGATTCTGGAGCTCCTGGAGCTCAAGGCCATGTTTGCAGCCACCCAGAACCTCCAAATTCTACAATACTGAAAACCCAGTAGGATCACACCAAATTAGATGGGAAAATAGCACAGAAGCCAATTAAGTTAAATAAACAAAAACACTAACACCAAGGCAACAAATAGCTTAGTAAACTTTCAATGGCTTAATGACCCAGTTTGGGATAACAGTTTCCACAAATTATCTTTTACTGAAGTATTTCTCAATAGCTTCATTAACCAGTTAGTTGTAACAAGAAATATAAAATAAATTATTTTGTGCCTACTAAGGGAGCAGGCTTGGGAGAGTGTGTGGGGGAATGGGGACAACATTGGAAGGAAGGTCACTGATGTTTGGGATTGGTGTTGGAAACTGAATTCTCGAAACAAATATATTATAAACAATTTTGTAAACCATGATATTTAAACGAGTAAAAATAAAGCAACTTCTGTCCAATTCTTTTGTATCTTCTTTCCTTCATAAGTATCAGACCTCTATTAAGGTCTGAGTGATTGACCCATTTTCTCTTTTCTTCTCCCCATTCTTCAAGTGTTTTCTTCCATAAATCTCTCACTTCCAACCACATTTTAGTCTTGTCTGCTTCAGAAAATTTAAATGAAGAAACTTTTTATGACAAAGGTTGAAAGTTTGTCTTTTATCTGTGCAATCACTCCATGATTAGATCCTTATAGTGATCTACTAGCTCTTAATTTTTCCTTTATAATTGTAGTTATTTTTATGTCTAAGATATATATTTATATATTGTCATATATATATATATATACATTTCTATTTCTCTACCATTCAAAACTGCAGGGATGATAGTTTCAAGCATAAATTGTCAGTTTTCTAAGTTTCAATTTCAAGGGATAATAAGATATTTAGACGTCTGATATATAATATATACATTAGAAAAAAATAAAAATAAAAACAATAGGTATGAATTATTGACAGAAAACTTAAGTTAATCATTATAATATTCAAAGCAGGAAGAAATATCAGTTATATTTTATATTTTTAAATAGATATGGAAGTAGTATCTTTATCCAAAATTTACATATGAAAAGATTCAATTCAGTGTGATAAGCTTAAAAAAAAAAGATTACCTAGCAAGAAAGTTGTAAAAGGAAAGAAAACTAAGTTCCAGAATTTTTGTGCTCCAAAATAGTGCTGAAGAGTGAAAGCAAATGAAAGGGAGGCAGATCTGACAACAGAAGTTGTCTTAGTAAAGTGACACAGACAATTTTCAAAGTGGATATCCTTGCAATGAGAAAATTTAGGAGCAGAAGCAGACAACTAGGACAGGACAGCTTAGTGACCCTTTCTAGGATTGGGGAAAGAAAAATAGGTTATAATTTATAAAGTTATGGATAAAACAAAAGAACCAAACTGATCGGGTCCTGCTTGAGCAGAAACAGAGAATCAATTAGGAAATATGAAACTTATAACAAAACATATCAATCACCAATTATACCAAGCATTGCATATGTTAGCAACCATTGTTTATGTTCATGAAAAAATTGTTGCTATAGGATTTGCATATTCTGTAACTAACCTATATAAATTATGTGTGAACTAAGTCTGGGCTGGACCCACTTTAGTGTTAACCAGGTTGAGTCTGTATGTGGAAATAAAACTTGTCTTTCCATGTAATCTCTCATCTGTATCTGATTTTGGTCAGATTTTTATACTACTCAGTCTATACATCTCTAAGTACACATCTGGCAACCAAAGTAGCATATGCATAAACTATCCCAAGGAACTAAATCTTCTTTGTCACCTAGAATAAATCAGTGTTGCCTTCCAGATGATGATAGCTCACTCCACTACCACTAAGTCAGCAAGGCAATAATGGTGAGTCATTCTCTTAAAATACATGAACATGTAAGAACAGAATTGCCACAGAGCAAGTTCATCAGCTGCAGGAAATTTGGGGGGAGGGATTTCTGGCTGCCCTAATCTGATGCAAACTCAGAGAATTACACACTGCCCAAACATGATAACCAATCCATTGAAATATTGGAGAGCCTTCCATCATACAAATTCAATGATGCCTATAGAAAAGTCCATCCGCATTGCTTTTCATTTGTTTGCTTGGTTGGTTTTCATTTATGTTTCTGGTTTTGGTTTGGGACCACACCTAGCTGCGGCTTACTTACTCCAGGTTCTATGCTAAAGGATCACTCCTGGCAGAGTTTAGGACACCATATATGGCACCAGTGATTGAATTTAGGCTGACTTCTTTGACTAAACAGCTATACCAATTCTCAAGCCAAAGTTTGGCTTAGGAAGTTTTTTAAGGGGGTCTTAGAGGTCTCACCGAGATTCTGTGTTTCTTTACTTTAGGCTCAGTTGTCAGGGATCACTTAAGGCAATGCTTAGAGGTCCATATTCAGTGTTCAAAATAGAACTGAAACTGGCCACATTCAAAGCACATACCTTACCCCGTACTAGTTCTCTGGCTCTAGAAATAATAAAGAGCAACATTACAACCAATTCAACAATTATTAGGAAAAAATCCTTATAAATATTTACAGCTCTCTTCTTCTTTGCCATTTTAATGCAGTTATTAATAATTGCATCTACGAACAGTCCACAGAGTTCTGTAAACTTTTTCTCTTTTTAAGACCTTCCATATAATCCTATGGGGCTATTTCTTTTTGACTTGAAAATGAAAACCATGTAGACTGAGTCAATTGCCCAAAGTCACACAGGAACTTGTAAGACAGGAATAGAACTAAGAAGTTAGAATTGGACCTCAAAAATTTGGCTTTCCCACTGTTTTAAGGTAGGCCATAAAAATAATGACCCTTTCATGATGATCTAATCTTGTTTAGATTTAATTTTTATAGACCACCACAATGTAGTAGAAAGCTTTCTTCACTTCTTACCTTCTTACACATGCACAGAAATTCTGACTTGAAAACTACTTTTCTTATTTAGTCCATTGAAATATTTACCTAGATATATTTCTTTGGTTTTTTTGGTGGGGTGAGGATGGGGGGAGTGGGTCACACCCAGCAGCACACAGGGGTTACTCCTGGCTCTATGCTCAGAAATCGCTCCTGGCAGGCTTGGGACCATATGGGATGCCGGGATTCGAACAATGGTCCTTCTGCATGCAAGGTAAAAGCCCTACCTCCATGCTATCTCTCCAGCCCCAATTTGCCTAGATATGTTTTGCAGAAAAAATCATATACTTACACTTAGAGATGTTAAATTGTAGAGAGGTGTATTTTCAGGATACTACTGGAGGATAGAATTGGATACTAATACCAACCTTTCCAAATTCATATCTATTTATCCATGTTATCTGACTACATTTTCTTCTTTTGTCTCATTAGCCAAACTTATTCAAATATAAACAAGCAGGCTTTTTTAGGAGTAAAAGTCTTTTTCATCTTTGAAAAATAATGTATATTAAATGCCATGTATTCACTTAAGCACAATTCCTCAAGTTTAAATATTGTTTATGCCCTTGAAGTCATCACTATAATAAGATGTAAAGCATTTCCACTACCACAAAAAAAAATACCAGTGATTTTTGGGAGGACTTTGGGGCACACCTGGCATTATTCAGATCTTAGTTCTGACTTTTTTTTTTTTTTGGTTTTTGGGTCACACCCGGCAGTGCTCAGGGGTTACTCCTGGCTCCATGCTCAGAAATTGCTCCTGGCAGGCACGGGGGGACCATATGGGGCACCGGGATTCGAACCGATGACCTTTTGCATGAAAGGCAAACGCCTTACCTCCATGCTATCTCCCGGGCCCCTAGTTCTGACTTTCACAATCACTTGTGAAGGGCTCTGGGGGAACACATGGGAACTGGGGATGAAACCCATGATAGCTGCATGCAAGACAAATGCCCTCCCCTCTGTACTGTCACTCAAATACCAAGCAGTAATTTTTAAAAGACATTTAATAATTTACTTACTGTATGTATTATATGTCATTACATTACACCTTCACTTATACTTTCACTGTTACTGGTCTATGAAAATAAGCTTTTATCATAAGTCAATAACTAAGATCCATAGCTTCTTTTTAATAGCCTCATAAACTTTATGCTATATATTTACCACAACTTTCTCATCTACTTCCCTATTAGTGGATTTTATTTAGCTTTTGTTTTTTTGGGGGGAGGGTTGGTTTTTGGGTCACACCTGGCAGCACTCAGGGGTTATGCCTGGCTATACATGCAGAAATCGCTCCTGGCAGGCTCAGGGGATGCTGTGATTCAAACCACCATCCTTTTGCATGCAAGGCAAACGCCCTACATCCATGCTATCTCTCCAGCCCCAAGATTGCTTGTTTTTAATATTCTGTTATTATGATCATATCGTCTAAAATCGTTAAATAAAATATAGGCTTGCTAACAAATGTTTTGCTATATGAAAATACAGGAATTTTTGATATCTGTAACTCTTAGAAAAAGAGCTATCCCTAACTAAAAGTATCTCACTGTGTGTTCGCTCCTCCTTTCACATTGAAGAACACTGACCATTCAATGCAAGGGAGTACAGGTAGAATTTTATTTTGTTATTACCTCTATAGGTAGTGACAAAGACCATGTTCCTTTCAGCACTCAATATCCTAGAGCTAATGACAGACTTCCTCTGACACATTCCTGCCTCTTTTCTTTTGTTCCCTTATGAACAAGTCTTTGACTTCTGTGAATTTCAACATATCAAATATTCTGACAACACAATACCTTTATCTGGAAACAACAGGAATGTGTATTTATGGTTAAAAATTCTCATATACTATCCCAAATTCAAAGCTAACACCCCCCTACATAATGTCGGAAGAACTAGTCCTAACCTCAGTTTTTCTGGAGTGAGGAAACTACATTCTCATGGGAATAAAAGAGGATGCTGGGTCCTGTAGTTTACTAATGCTTGCTTTAATGGTCACACTCTTTCTAACCACCTTCCTTTAAATAGGATTGCTGTATTTTAATGTGCACAGTTCCAAAGCTAGAATTTTCTAGGTTACAGCTGTCCTATGCCCCCCTACAATATATCTCAGTTAAGACTTTCAATTTGTTTCCATTTATTTGAAATAAATCTCTTCTCTAGAATCCTTACATGTCTGACTAATTTTTTCATCATTCATATAAGATTAAAATGTCACTGTCTTTGGAAGGCTTTCTCAGCTACAAGTTTCCAACAAGTTTACATCCCTTTTTATGCTTTTTATCCTTTGTGCCATAGTCTCCTCTCATAGCACTTTTTCACTGTCTGTATGAATTCCAACAGAGTCAAAAACATCCCCCAAACCTACCCATTTTATTTCCACTGGTTCCTGTTTCAAATTCTCACAATATCAGGGGAGTTCTATTAAATTCAAGCCAATCCATGACATCTTTCAGTTATAAACTCTCAGGATACTTTCCACAGCATTTAAAACAATCCATTTCTCTCTAGTAGATGCTCACTACTGCTTAATCCCTCTTTCTTTCCATTCTTTCTGACTTAATACCTAAAAACTCTACTGACTCCCTACTATTTCTAAATATAGCCCATATTATTTATACTAGTATCCCCCTTCTTTGGAATACTGAATCTTGATATTCATGAGACTATATCCTAATTCCCTTAAGAACTCATAGTAAAGTGACATATTTGTTCTGTACTTCTTTGCCTCCATTTTTTATTTATTTATAACACTGATCATAAACATAATAATAGCTAAGAATAAGTTGTAATAATTGACTATATATTTAATAAGTCATAAGCCAATAACCAATAGAATATCTAATTTTGAGATATAAAATATATATCTTGGTCCTTATTCAGGGCTCTTGAAATATTTATCATTTCCTATATGATAGAATTGCCTTTTGCGCTATTGCAATGACTGAATAGCCTTTAGGTAGGGACTGATCATGAGTATGATTTAAAGGTCATAATTTTTATCCTGAAACAATTTCTTGAGAAAGGAGAATGGATTGAAATGGAATTAAAAGGATCATATTGAAGCAGGGTGGAGCCTGTTCACCACCACCGAATGCCATTACAAGAGGCTGCAGCACACCCTCCCTATGGGTTTTGAGACCAACCCCTACCCAGAAGTCCCTGCTGAAGCTGTTTAAGCAGAGGTAAGCCAGAGACACCCAAGCAGGTTCTAGTCAATGAACTCCACCATAACCTGTAGAAAAAGCCACACAATATGCATGACAATCGGGAAACAATGCAGGCCAACACCAGGCATAGAGAATGAAAATGGCAGGTCTGGTGACCTAAAAAGTGCTAACCACCTAATTAGACTCTTACAAAAGTTATTTAGAGAAGACATATGGAGGATCCTCACAGAAATCAAATAAATTTGGGGCCAGAATGGTGGCAAGAGCCATAAGGTATCTGCCTTGCACACCAGCCTAGCACAGTGGTTTGATCCCCTGGTGTCCCATATGGTCCCAATAGCTCCCAAGCCAGGAGTGATTTCTGAGTGCATAGCCAGGAGTATCCCCTGAGTGTCACTAGATGTGGCCGAAAAAAAAAAAAAAGAACAAAAACCAAAGAAAGCTTAGGTTGAGTTGAACGGGACACAACTAATAATCAAGATATGAAGATAGAAAACAGAAAACACCAAACTGAAATAACAAGTCTGAAAAACTCAGTAAATTAAATAAAAACCTCAGTGGAAAACTTCCCCAACAAAGTAATAGAAGCTGAGGACAGAATCAGTAAGCTGGAAGATGAGATGTAGAACAACTCCATACAACATTGGAAAAGAACCTTAATGCAAATGATTAGACAATGGAAAAAGTACTTAAAGAACGTGAATAGATGAAAATAGAAGTCTTTGATAAACTCAACAGAAACAATATAAGAATTGTTGGAGTCCAGAGACACAGGAAGAAAATCCCCAGGAAGAATAAACAGTCAAGGACATCAATGAAGAGAAACTAAAGAGTACATACAACCAAATCCTGCATGTTCGAAGAGTACCAGCTAAAAGAGATCCAAAGAAAAGCACCCCAAACACATCATAGTCAAACATATACCACAGACAGGGACATAATACTGAAAACAGCAAGATCAAAAAGGGAAATTACATTCAAAGGAGCATCCTTAAGATTTAGAGCAGACCTGTCACAAGAAACTTTCAAGGGCAGAATGCTGTGGTGGAATATAGTGACAAAACTCAACTAAATAAATGCTTCACCTAGAATACTGTACCCAGTCAGATTCACTTTCAGGTTTGAAGGAAGAATACATAGCTTCACAGATAAACAGCAGCTCATAACCTTTACAGACTCAAAACTAGCTTTAAAAGAAAAACTGACAGGACTACTGTAAGACAACACACACCAACAGACACACCAAACTTCTACGCAGAGATTACACTAAATCCCATGACAATTATCTCTCTCAATGTCAAAGGACTAAATGTACAAGAGACACAGAGTGGCAAAATGAATCAAAAAGCTGAATCCAAAATCCTGCTGCCTATCAAAAAAACACATCTGAATAGTCAGAACAAATATAGACTCAAAATCAAAGGTTGAAAGAAAATCATCCAAGCATACAACTCCCTTAAAAAAGCTGGAGTGGCCAACATTAATATCAGATGACACAAACTTTAGACTCAAAAAGTTATAAAAGGCAAAGATAGACATTTAATACTAATCAAGGGATCTGTACAATAAAAAAAATCACATTTCTAAATGCATATGCATCCAATGATGGACCAGCAAAATATTTAATACAATTATTGACAAATCTGAAAGAAGACATCAGTAGCAACAATAACAGTGGGAGACCTCAGCAGTGCCTTGTCACCCTTTGATAGGTCAACCAGGCTGAAACCCAATAAGAATATACTAGCTTTGAAAAGAGAAATGAAATAAAGTGGACTAATATATATATATGCATATGTATATACATATATATATATATTAGTTTCTACCCCCAGAAAACTGGATACACATTCATCTCCAATGCACATGGGTCTTTTTCCAGGATATACCACATGCTGGTCTATAAATCATATCTCCATATAATCAAGAGGAATGAAATTGTATATACTACCTTCTCAGATAAAAAGGCACCGAAACTAGAAGTGAACTAAAAGGGGCACAGAAGAAAAAATATATAACTCCTGGAAATTGAACAGTTCACTACTGAACAACCAGTGATCAGATATGAAATCAAAGAGAAAATCAAAACATTACTGAAAACAAATGACAATGAAGACACAAATTATCAGAATTTACGGGGCACAGCAAAAGCAGTACTAAGAGAAAAATTCATAGCTTTACAAGCACACATCAGGAAAGGAAAGGGGGCCTCCATAAATTGCTTAATGATACAGCTTTTAGAATTGGGAAATGATCAATAAATGGAACCAAAAATAGGTAGGCAAAAGGAAATAAAGTTTAGAACAGAAATCAATGAAGTGGAAATAAGCAAAAAATCTGAAAGGTCGACAAAAGCAAAAGTTAGTTCTTTGAAAAATAAACAAGATTGATAAATCTCACAAATAAAAGGAGAGAGATAAATGTAATAAACTGGATAAGAAATGATACTGCAGAGATTCAAAGGGTAATCAGAGACTATTTTTAGAAACTCTATGCCATGAAACTTGAGAACCTGGAAAAAATGAATAAATTCTTGGACTCTTAAAACCTTCCACAGCTAAATAAGGATGAGGTAGCATATCAAAACATAACTAATGAGGAAATTAATATAGTAATCAATGGTATTCCCAAAAACAAAATCCCAGGACCAGATGGATTCACTAAACAAATTCTTTCAAACTTTTCAAGAGGAACTACTACCAATCCTTTGCAGGATCTGTCATGAAATTGAAGAAAAAGGAATATTCCCAAATAGTTTTTATGAAGCTATCATCACCCAGATACCAAAACCAGACAAAAAATGCTGCAAAAAAAGAAAATTATAAACCAATAAACCTGATGAACACAGATGCAAAGATCCTCAACAAAATCCTGGTAAATAGGATTCAATGCCTCATCAAGAAGGTCAGACATCACAACCAAGTAGGTTTCATTCCAGGAATGCAAGGATTGTTTAACATACAAAAATCAATCAACATAATATACCATATTAACAAAAAGAAAAATAAAAACCACATGGTCATATCAGTAGATGCATAGAAAGCATTCAATAAGGTCTAACACCCATTCTTAGAAACGCTCAGCAAGATGAAAATGGAAGGAACTTTCTCAATATCATCAAGGCCATCTACCACAAGCCAATGGCAAATATTATTTTCAATGGAGATAACTAAAGTCTTTCCTCTAAAATCTGGTACAATACAAGGCTGCCCTCTCTCACCACTCCTATTCAACATAATGCTGGAAGCTCTTGCCATAGCTATCAGGCAAGAACAAGATATCAAGGGCATCCAGATAGAAGCTATGCCCTCACTGTTCACAGATTACATAATAATATATTTAGAATATCTTAAAGACTACCAAAAAGCTTCTAGAAACAATAATTTGTATAGTAAAGTGGCAGGCTACAAAATTAGTACACAAAAATTCATGGCTTTTCTATATTCAAACAATGAAAGAGAAGAAAGAGACTTTAAAAAAATCCCATTTACAATTGTGCCTCAGAAAACATAGTAACTCAGAATCAACTTAACTAAAAAGGTGAAAATATCTATTTAAAGAGTGAATTATCTCTGGCCAAGTAATTGGAAGCAAAGATAAACAAATTGGAGTACATTAAACTAAGACGCTTCTGTAGTTCAAAGGAAATGGTGTCTAGGATACAAATACTACCCACAGAATTGAGTAACTATTCACCCAATGACCATCTAATAAAGGATTAATGTATAAGATATACAAGGCACTGGCAGAGCTTAGCAAAAACAAACAAACAAACAAAACACACATCTACCCTCATCCAAAAATGGGGAGAAGAAATGAATAGACATTTTCTCAAATAAGAAATTCAAATGGCCAAAAAGACACATGAAAAATGTTCCACGTCGTTAACCACTAGGGATCCCATTAGGGGATCAAAACAATGAGTTGTCATTACTTGGGAGAAAAAGGACTTTCATTCACTGATGGTAGGAATGACAACTGCTCTATCTTATCTTTCTTTCCACATTATCCCCATAAGGAGATTCTAAAAACTATGAGGCTGGAAGAGGTTACAGGTCTTTCCAGAAGTCACTTCTGATGCCTGGATTTGACCTCTTAGAAACTCTGGCCTCATTTCCCACCAGAGATAAGTCATCTTGTTATTCTCCCCACGTAAAGAAGCCACTTCCTGATTGTGCTTTTCTTTTTAGAGTCTGCCATACCCTCGACTCTCCCACTCAACCTTAAACCACAGCAATCTTCTCAGAAAAAAACTCGAAGTGTAAATAAATCTTATATTTTCTTATAAATCTTATATTCTGACTAAACTCAATTTATGCCATCACTGATTTTTTTGTTTTTGTTTTTGTTTTTGTTTTGTTTTGTTTTTTGTGGTTTTTGGGTCACACCCGGCAGTGCTCAGGGGTTACTCCTGGCTCCATGCTCAGAAATTGCTCCTGGCAGGCACGGGAGACCATATGGGGCACCAGGATTCGAACCGATGACCTTTTTGCATGAAAGGCAAACGCCTTACCTCCATGCTATCTCCCGGGCCCCAACTGATTTTTTTTTAACTTTGTATGTCACCATGCTTCAAGAAACTTTTGTTTTGTTTTGGGGCCACATCCGGTGGTGCTCAGGGGTTACTTCTGGCTATGCGCTCAGAAATCTCTCCTGGCTTGGGGGACCTTATGGGACGCAGGGGAATCAAACTGCAGTCTGTCCTAGACTGGCGCGGGCAAGGCAAACTCCCTACGCTGAGCCACCGCTCTGGCCCCCAATAAACTTATTTTAAAAAACACGGATTCAGAAGCTGGACAGATAGCATGGAACTAAGGTGTTTGCCTTGCATGCAGAAGGATGGTGGTTCGAATCCCGGCAACCCATATGGTCCCCAGAGCCTGCCAGGAGCGATTTCTGAGCGTAGAGTAACCCCTGAGTGCTGCCGCGTGTGCCCCAAAAACCAAAACCAAAAAACAAACAAGCAAACAAACAAAAAACA
>PVKC010031261.1:0-14795 GCA_004027635.1 Crocidura indochinensis
CCTTACCTCCAAGCTATCTCCCGGGCCCCAGAAATTATTTTAATTATTGTTATTTAATTGCTTTGAGGAGTAGTTCAATGAATATTGCATATGATAAGTATATATATTGGAGAATTTCTAAAGGCTCATTTTTGCCTCATAGACCTGAGCAATGGAATCTGAGTTCACTATACTAATCTACATCATAGCCTACCATATTTATCATAATTAGCTTTCAAATATCAGATTTTCAGATTTTCAGAAAATCAGGGTTCTCTCAAATATGTCAACCAGCACAAAAGCTCTTTTTTCCATCTTTGCAACAGAAGAAAATGATGGTAGCTCAATCCAACTTGCTGCCTTCGTTCTGTTTTTAATTTTTAAACAATCTTTTAAAAATTGCTTCTATAGGGGCCCTTGAAGCAAAGACATTTTCTTTGCAAATGCACTAGATTTGATCCCCAGCACAGCACGCGGTCCCCAAGCACTTCCTGGAGTGATCCCTGAGCATAGAAGAACCAGGAATGAGCACTAACTACCTAATATAGACCCAAAAGAAAACAAAACAAAAGGAAAGGTTTCTAACTTTTTAAATGGTTGTAAAGGAGTCCAGAGGAAGTTTTCTCTTACCCATCCAAGGTTGCTGAACAGATGACTTCAAATCAGAAAAATTCGTAGGGGAGGAATATTCACTGCTCATGTGTGGGAATTTACATGGCTAGATTGAATGGAACAATTGAGCTTTTCCCTTTTATTCCTTAAAATAAAAATTAAGGCTTTTATTCTCTTATGTGGGAAATAGAATTGGAGCATTAAGAAAAGGAGGCATTACATGCCACAAAAAGAGGGAAATTCTAGAATAAATTGGATGTTTCTTAGTTTTTACTCTGTGAAACACAGGTTTTTCTGAGAAAAGGATTCTTAGTAGGTAGTTATGTTACCTTTTTTCTTTTTTCTTTCTTTCTTTTGATTAGGGGTGGGAGTGAGGGAAGCACCCAGCAATGATCAGGGGTGACTTCTGTTTCTGCATTCAGAATTCACAACTGAAAGAATTGGTGGACCATATGGAATTCCTGAGATGGAACCCAGGTCTGTTGTGTGCAAGGCAAACGTCCTGTGTACTGTACTAACACTCTACACCCAGTAATAATAGTTTCTTTATCTGTAAGTCTTCGGTTAACCTTAGTTTCTTCTATCAAGCAGTTGAGGTTGGAAAAAATCTGCTCTTGAGGACACTTACTGAATATTTTTGGAGTCAATGTCCTTCAGAACGAAAAGAGGAAAGAAAAAAGGATGAATTTTATCTGGCATGATATTTGACATTTAGTGTTCAAAGCAAACTAACAAAACAAAACAAAACAAAACAAAACAAAACAAAACAAAACCCTTGTGTTGAAACAGTCTTACTCATTTTATTTTTACCTTTTTTTTTTTAAAGCTTTCTGTGCTCAGCGAATATTCTTGACAATACTTAGGGAAACATGTGCTATATGTAAAGCATTAAATACAAATTGGCTACATGCAAGACAAGTGCCTTGTATTATCTCTCCAGCCTCTCATTTTCCTTTTTTATGCAGTTATTTTGCTTGTTCTTAAAAGAGCACAAGTGAATAACTGGGAAAGAGGTCATAACATTGACTGTGTAACCCTTTACAGAAAAAAACGTGTAAACACCCCCCTACCACACACACACACAAACACACAAAAAACACAACACTATACCAATGGAATTTGTGATAACATTAGAGTTCTAGATACAAAGCTACTTTTTGCTTTAAAATATAAAAAATAACTGGATTACAGAGATAATTATATACAGAGAAATTATATACAGTGTAATATTACAAGGGAGAAGATAAGATGCTTGAACCCAAGGCCTGTTAGAATCCAAGCTAAAAGAATTTACCAGGAGAACAAGGTGGTTTGAGCAGAGCAAAGTTTATTGGAAGAGACTACAGTGATTTGACTGACACATAGAGACATAAAGAGGTAACTGCTTAGCACAGTCATGGAGAATCTTTCATTGTGTATGTCTGTGGGGTGGTGAGGATGGAAATTTCTGCTTTCTGTAGATTCATTAATTCCAGGAAGTGGGCGAGTGGGAGATGATGTCGGGTTAGGTCTAGGATTCAAGGAGCAGAGATAAGTCACACGGGGAATTCTAGAAGTCTGATGATGAGAGCAGGAAGAGAACAATGGTCAGATCTTCAAAATAGGAACTTGAGCCAGGTTTCTTTTTAGGGGGCTACTGCTAGAGCACTTCAACACAGGCTTTGTAAAGTCAATATGAATAAATCAGTTGAAAAGAAATGCCTCAAATATTAGTAGCAATTGATTTGTAGATTGGAACTACACATCTGCTCTTCCCTCTTTCCGCCCCATTTGCTGGAATGGCCCGAAATCAAGAAAGAAAATGAAAATAAGTGAACGTAATTTATCTGATTATGTGTTGAATTGTTTCGATGTTTTGGTTCTCTTAAGTTCAACAAGTGACTCATTTCATAACTATGTACTGCTTCTTAAGACTCCAAAATGACACCTAGTTAACTTAATCTCTAAAAATGCACATTATACATTTCCAGCAACATAGATCTCTAACTATTAAAATGTACTTAATAAAAATCAAATCAGAGTCTAATCCCACCATCTTTGTATGTCAAGATGAGGATATTGATACGACTGCTTTTTCGCTAAACCAAGGGAAGCAATGTTAGGAATTAGCATTAAAAATGTAATTTTAAAATATGTAGGAAGAGAGATAGAGAATGCCTTTTCAGTTCCAATGATTTATCTGACAGTTTGTTATATATGGAGAAATTCATTTATATAAATATCAATTTTGTGGTATTTCCATTTTTAATGGAAAAGAATGAAAGAAAAAAAAACAACTAAAGTTTCTTGCCATAATTCAAGGAAACTCAGAGTGATATTGTTCCAGCAGATGTTTACCTATGGTGGAAATAAAATACAGAGATGTGCTCAGAGATCTATAAAGATATGCCCATATGTGTACATGTTCAAGGGCAGGTAAGCCTACAGATTTATGGAAGATTAATTTCAGTTGAAATAATTGTATTTTATAGACTTGTTTTTCTGATCAAGAATTGCATTGTCAGTAATTTTGTAAATGGCTGTCCCTCGAGAACATTTGTTAATGGGTAGAATGATATATTAGGTCATTGCAGCCATTCTTCATTTTCGAAACATTTGTTTGCCCCCATTTGCTTATAGCGGATCCAGGCAAACAGAAACAGGCTTTCAAATCATTATACAGTCAAGTAATTTTTGCTCTGGAATGTGCCAGCAGAGCTTGAGAGAGTTGAATAGGAAATAGATGGTCTAACAAAAATTTCTCCTCCGAATCACAATAATGTCTTCAGTATTGCTGCATTTATGTCTTCCTTACAATTTTTAATTCTTTTTTGGTAAAGTCGTGGTAAAGAAGTATTTTGGTTTGAGAATAAAATATGCCAGAAATGAAACAAGTTGACTGAATGTTCATACTGTCTAAATATAAGTTATAGCATATCATATAGATATATCTTAGGGGGAATACAGGTGCCTGGCCTTTTGGCCTGTAAATTTATTTTTTTTAATTTATTTTATATATAAGATATTCTGAATATAAATACAGAGTTACAATGGATAGTGTTTATTGGCCAGAGAATTAGTACAGCAGGTAGGACAGACACTTGTTTTGCAATGCAGTCAACCCTTATTAGATTCCCACGACATATGTGGTCATTTATTAAGCACCACAAGGAGTCATTCCTGAACCACAGCTAGGAATAGATCTTGAGCACCACTGAGTGTGGCAAAACTGTCCTTAAAATAAAAATACCCAAGCAATAGCCCCTTTTTTGATCTACTCTTTTGTCCTGATATTGAATAAAGACCTCTGATTCTCACCAAGAAGCTCAAGCAGCTACTGATAAAAGCTAGTCTATTGTTGTGTATTTTTTGTAATATTGTTTTTGCTTGTCGTCCCACCTAGATCTTCCAGGTGGGGGCGATTAAGGAAAGAATAAAATAGCTTGTTGGGGAGGCAGAAGGGGCTTTTTTGCCAGAGCTGACGGCTTGTTTGGCTTGCTTTTTGGAGCTGGCTGGAACTAACAAAAGACTCTCTTTGCTGAACCTTTGGACCCCTGATCTTGTGTCTGTGTTTATTATTTACTCCCGATATTATTACCAAGGTCTCCCCCAAAAGGGGGGATGGAAGAATGGGATTTAATTCATCTTTCTGGGAACTATTTTTGGACTCAAAAACAATTAATAAGGAGTTCAACATCCACCAACAGTCTATGATATGGAGAGATTTACATATTGTATGTGAACTCCATGCCAAACCATTTTCACTTATGCTTGCATCTTAAACAGAGCATAAATGAGTGGTAAAAGCTGGTACTCAGGTACAGCTATTTTGATACAAGTCACTTCAAAGAGCTGTATTTATTGATTCATAGATGCTTCATGACAACCAAATTCACTAGAGATTCATTCCCATTTCACAGATTAAAATACAGTGACTTGATATTTGGTTACTGTGACCCAGGTATTAAGTATAAAGTGAAATAATCAGAATTTAAACCTTCATCTTAGCCCGGCTCAAAAATCCCTGACTAGCTAAACAGCTTTTTTTTTTTAGCTTTTTATACATGCAACATTTACTTCTAAAGTGTTAAAAGAGAGAATAAAAGCTAAGAAAGTGTTTCTTAGAAAGAAGAAAATGGACACCACAGGTTATTCTTCATAACTACCTGCTTCTAATAGTTTCACTCTTTTATATTTTTTATTGTTCTAATCCACCCTCTATTCTCGCTCATCATTCCTCCTCTCTGGAGTAAAAGGTAACATAATATAAAAGGTTGTATTAACAATCTTAAGTAAGAGTTAATTTTCAGGGTTATCAAAACCCTTGATATGTATTCACTTTATCAAATTTATTAAATAGTATTTCATAAAAATAAAATACTAATACTAAGAAAATAATTTGGAGAGTCTTGGATAATTTTAAAGTTACGCCTAAATTTAAGTTACAAAAACAAAATTTAAAACGCATATGTAATGAATTCCAATGTTCATAGGCAATATATAAGGTAGAGTAACATCACTCATTATCATTTTATGGGGGTTATAGAAAATATCTTTTAAAATATGTTAAAATCATAGCATAAACATAAATCGGAATAATAAATACAGAACTTTATCACTTACCTGTGGTATTGAGAATAACTACATGAAGAAATGCAATGATAAGTGGTATTTGTCTTGAACACCTTGGATCCAGAGTATAGGAAGGAGAAGGAAAAAAACTGAGTTGAAGAGGAAAAGCACAAATATGAAATGATGAGAGTCAGAGTCCAAATGGTCTCAAGTGCAGTGGTGAAGTTCAAAACTGACAGAAATATATACCTAATCCAAAGTCAACAACAATGGAATCAAGAGAAACCAAACTTTAACAATCAAACTTAAAATGGGCCTATTATACTGCCAGGCCAGGGAGAAAGGGGTGGTGGTATGGGATGCACTTGGTAGAGCTTAGGTTAACACTACTGATGGAATTGGTCTGAAACCCAACTATGAAGAACCCAACTATGAATCACAATGGTTTCAATAAAATAAAATAATAAGATATGTTAAAATCACAAGAAATTAATTTTCTTTATAGTCCAAGAAAATGTTTAGGTGTATCATAATATATTTATTTCTAAGTAAATGCAATAATAAATTATAATTTTATATTTCTCTCTCTCTTTTTCTTGTCCTTTCTCCAAGTCAGGAACCCAAACCCATATAAACCTTGTTACTGATGCTAATGAGATAAATGAATATTTACATACATTCAGTATCTCCTTACAATTTTTGAACCTAAGGAACATTTATTGTCCATCATAAAATAGTTGAACCTAAGAGAAAAATAAATACTTTCTTGTTAAATATCTCCATAGTAGGCAGGAGAAAGCGTATGGGAAATGGTATGGAAATTAAGGTACTTATATTGCATGTGGCTGATCCCAATTTAATTCCTGGTACCTCATGGTTCCTGCTGCATTATTAGCAGTGCTTAGGGCACAAAACAAAGAATAGTCTAGAGCACTAGAATTAAATGTTAATAAATATAAGTATATGTATAAACCTTAATAAATATAGGTGAATAACTAACATTTCCCTATGATTTCATTAAAGTTTGTTTTTTTTTGTTTGTTTGTTTTTTGGTTTTTGGGTCACAACCAGTGACACTCAGGTGTTACTCCTGGCTATTCGCTCAGAAGTCGCTCCTGGCAGGCACGGGGGACCGTATGGGGAACCGGGGGATCGAACCAAGGTCCGTCCTAGGTTAGCATTGGCACCCTACCTCCAGCGCCACTGCCTGGCCCCTAAAGTTTGGTTTTTTATTTAAGAATTCAGAAATTTTGAGATTTTAATCTTTGGTCATCTGTTAAGTACTGCTTAACAGTACTTTGTCAAGTAGCATCAGGAAGAACTTTCTGTGTGAGGGTGGCAAAACAAAGCTTTCTGATTTTGTTCAATGAAAAGTATTTCTGTGAGTCAGTTGTGATCATTTTAAGTAATTCTTCATCATTAAATGAGAAATGTCTTGCTAACTTTTGGGCAAATTAGCAAAAGGGTAGCACAAACTTCAATTCAGTGCCAAGGATGAAACTAGAAAACTCATTCTCAGAAACCAAATGTTAAGAGTGGATTTTGGGATACAATTAATTGATCAGAATTCTTAGAAGTATGTGTCATACCCAACTTCTTAAACTTTGGGTCATAGTCCCAAAGGGAATCACATTCCTGAATGTGGGGTCATGCAATTCTTGGCAATAAGAAAGGTTTCTGAATCTGCAACGTTTAGAAAATTAATTCAAAAGCAACCAGGTTATGAATCTGAGATGTTTCTGGCAGTACTCGCTAGTGTTGCATTTCTCAGGTGAAATGGGGTGATGAGTGGGAAAATGTTTCAGAAATTCTACAGTAGGGTACAAAATCCAATGCCTCAGCTATTTCCATTTAAAATAATAATATGAAATAATATTAGGTTTTCAATTTCTCTATCACATGGTTGCATTTCAGGTGAACAGCAGATAGAATGTGGGCACCATATTGGAAAGTAGAGGCAGAACATTTCCTTTATTCTAGAAGTTTCTATTGATCATATCTCAAATATATGCACTTTTAGACCATAGACAATGTGTAAATGAATGGGTGTGGCTATATCTTAATAAAAATATATTTACAAAAACAGGCTGTAAGATGAATAGAATTGTGATATGTTGTTTGCCAAATTCTGGAATAGATTATCTATGCAAGGCACTAACACTGTGTTGGAAAATCAGAAATTTTCAATAAAATCAGTCTTTGAACTATGAGTGTTTAAAAATATTCAAAGAAAAATAACTCTGAAAACAGAAATGACTTAAAGTCCAATGGCTTTTGCAAATACAATTTTTGTTCCAGAAATGTAATAGCTTTAATTGCTTTAATTTGATGTTGAAAAAAAATTTACCAAAGTATTCACTTAAATAAAATGACGTTTTTGATCTATCTTCATAGCTTTGCCAAAGTCTGAAAATTGCAGATTTAATTTGTGGAAAAGGACAGAAACGTACATGAATATTTCTGCATCTCTGTATTGTTTTAATGTCATTACACTGCTGATCTGTGTTTGAAAAATGTGTTACACATATAATCTCTTATTTTTATACTCGAGGTAGTGAAAAATACGAAAGTTATTAGAATTTTAGATTTTCTGAAATTCCTTCTTAGTATTGGCAAGGAAATCATAAGGCATGTGTTTGTTCTGTTCCTTAAATCACATAGCTGCTCTGTTATTTCTATGCAGTCTTTTCTTATATTCATATTTTATAAGTGCCATGGGGATGAGACAAAATAATCACAGTTTGAAGGTGGTAAAGCATGTAAATCTTGCGAAATTTAGGAATATGGTTTAATGGACTGTTGGATTGTTTATAACTTTAAATTTATCATTTGGGATGTAGGTAGAATTTTCACACACAAAATCCTATTTTTCTTACATATCTTAGTTTATTGTTCACCTAAATACAAAAACAATAGCCTCAAATATTTTTGGAGGAGAACTACTGTTGTGTCTTCATCAGCAATGGGTCTCAACAAACTTTATAGCCCTGTATACTGCAGAAAATTACAGAAATAAGCCAAGTCTCTATTTTTTAAGATCTTACAGTTTAAGAAAATGTTTACAGATATCTTTTGGGATATAAAAATAGATGCATGCACTACTTGAATTTGGGTTATAATACAGACAAAACATACAAATGTCAAACTAAACTTAAAAATGTACATTCCAGATTTTTATTTTTAAACAGGTAAATATGCACATGTTATATATGTATGTATACATACGTGAATACATAGTAAAGATAAACAGGACGCTTTTGGATGTGTATTAAGTAAATGTGCAAATAGTGAATTGGAAATGTACCTTAAAGATAAACAGTTCTGTACAAATATTTAAAATGTCAGGGAATATAGAACTATTACTTTTTGAGCAATATTTTTAGTAGCATTGAATGCACCACCCTCTACTTTTGCAACACACATAAAACATAGAGGCACACACTACATTTTCATGAGCATAATGAAAAAGTGTTACTTAATTTAATTAAAACATTTTTTAATTTGGTTCAGGGTTATACCTGGTGGTCAGCAGAGGGGGACACTTATGTAGTATCCTGGGAAGAATCCTGGTCAGTCACTTGCAAGACAAATTCTTACCTACTATGCTATCTCCCCAGCCCATAAAATAATATATAATATAATAGATGTGATATATAATAAAATATAGCATTAAATTAAACATAATTTATTATAAGTATTTCATATTATTTATTTTGGTTTTGGATTATTTTAATTTGAGCTGTTAAAATATTGACCATAGGGGTTGGAGAGATTGAAAAGGGATTTATTTGCCTTGCACTTGACTGATCCAGGTTCAACCACTGGCATTTCATATAGTCCCCTGAGCACTGCTGGAAGTAATTCCCGAGTGCAGAGCCAGAAGTAACCCCTGAGCATCACTAAGTGTTCTTACCCATTCCACCCCCCCAATAAAAGACCGTCATGGTAATTACTCAAAGCAGCTAGCCATGTCTATAATTTAAAGTCCTTGATGGACTAAAATTCTGTTCTATAATAGGTTAATGGATTTCATTAATGGAAACCAGTTTCTCTTTATAGTTAAGAAACCTTCATTTGGTTAATGGTGTGATTTTTCTGTCTAAGGCCTTAACCAAGAAGGTCTATAGAAAAGGACAAGATGTTAAGTTTTACCTCTAGATACATTTACAAGTCCTATTTGGCAATTTTTTCCTCAGAGAACAAGCTATGCTATATATTTCAGAGAAATCGAAACCATATGTTGACACCTAAAAAATTTCGAGAAATACCACTGGAGTTTGCAAGAAAACATATAAATATAATCAAATTGCTGTAGACTATGTCCATTTAGACGAACTATAATGCTCCACTTGTTTTTCAAGGAGCTGTATTACTGATTTTAATGCTACTAACTGTATTACACAGTTACTTAATTGAAACTGACTGAGTGAATTAATATTAAACTCTTCATCTTATATTTCCAAATTGAAATGAAAAGGTTTAATAGTACCTGCTCCAATTTTGGTAATAATTATGTTTCCTTGCTGATGTTTGGCATATAGAGCTTTCTGGCTAACATACTTGAAATAAAAGGCCCCAAATGAAGACTCAGGGAGAAAACACTGTATCAGACAGATGTAATCTGGTGACTGTTTGATGAACTATTAAACAGTCATTTTAATTTCTCTAGGTCTTGGAATAATTATTATTTTTCTTTTGATGATACTACAAATTTTGATTTTGCTAATATTGCAAATAACCCTCCCAATGCAGTGAATTAAATCTTAATTGAATTTGGTTACAGGACAGGTCTGGATATCCAGAATTCCTTCCTACTTCAAGATAAACTGAATTTTAGTGTCTTGAGTGTTTAAAATCTATTTGATGTGAATAAAAGCATCAGTTGAGTCATTGCTATAATGTGGTTTTACAATTCTAACCACATGGAATATATAATGTAGAAGCATTGTTATGAACTCTTTCAAATTGAATTCATTTGAATTGAACGTTATCTGTCTGAAAATACTGCTTTATTAATTAGATTTCACTGCATTTACCAGGAATTTTCTGCTATGAAGTCTCTTGATTTCTAATCTATTCATAATGTTTTCACAGCTAAATGTTTCCACTCAGCTGCCCTTTTCTTTTGATTGCTTTTATTCTTATTTTAATGTATCACGTGATATGAAACATAATAAAAATTTACAACTCTTATAGGACCAAACTATTATACACCTTGTTATCTCTCGATCCTAAGAACTCAAAATCCTTCATTTTTATTTATATTATTTATTTTTCAATGTATTATTATTATTTTATGTGTTTTAGGGCATACTACAGACTCTAGGTGAAGATATCACTCCTTTAATGCTAGCTCAGGCACTTATAAGGGAAAATTTCTAGCTTCTTTGTTATCTCTCTGGCTCACAATACTATGAACTTCTTCAAGATATAGGTAACTTGAATCTTCATTGTAGAATAGCACCAACAGTTAACATCCAGAAACAACTCAAGTATCCCACAATATATTAGTGGATAAAGAAATCTTAGTATATATTTATTATAGAATACTACTTAGTGATGAGAAAAGATGAACTTTGACATTTTGGTACAACTTGGATGAAACTGGAATATGTGACACTAAACTGAATGTGAAGGATAAAGATGAAGTGACTCATATGTAGAATATTAAAAAAGACAAAAGGAGGGGGCCGGGCGGTGGCGCTGGAGGGAAGGTGCCTGCGCTAACCTAGGACGGACCGTGGTTCGATCCCCCGGTTCCCCATATGGTCCCCGGTGCCTGCCAGGAGCGACTTCTGAGCGAATAGCCAGGAGTAACCCCTGAGTGTCACCGGGTGTGGCCCAAAAAAACAAACAAACAAACAAAAAAAAAGACAAAAGGAGGGAATAAACTATGTCCTATGGCAATCAAATATGGCCAACAGAACTCAAACTGAGGCTGCCAAAGAGAAAGATGGTAAAGGATTTAGGATAGTGGTAGGATAGTAGTAAAGGTCAGTAGAAGAGTAGAACCTGGTAAGGTACATTTAAGTACAGAAAATTAATATTGCTCCTCTTGTATACTACTGAACCTCAAAAAAAAAGAAAAACCCAACAGTTTTAAGAATACAAATGTAACTTTGTAATTCTGTTACAATGTAACTATGTTAATACCCATTTTTGAATTTTTTCACACACTTTGATTGCTTTAAATTTTCATTATAAAACATATTTCGATTGGCAGTCCTAGGCCACTGGTTTGTTTCTGATATTTTCAAGAAGAATCTGCTTTAATTATTGTTTATATTCCTTTTTTTTAACTAATTATAGTAGAGAATATGTCTAGGACAAATAAAACACTTCTTTCTAAATTATTCTGAATAGGAGACTCCTTTCTAACACACATTACACAAATGATAAAATTTCCAGAGCTAACATACTTGGGAGATAAATTTAAACATAGGTGTGGTTTCTAACGAGTCTATATCTTAATTTAATTTTATATGCTTTGGGGACACACGTGGCAGTACTGTCTTGACTCTGCACTCAGGCAATGCTGAGAGAATTTACTATACGAGATGCCAGGGATTGAATCTAGGTTCGATGAATGTAAGGTAAACACCTTGTATTATTATCTATTCCCATTGTAGTATTGCTTCAGTCTAAATTTATACTTATTTTGGTTTTTGGGTCACACCCGGCAGTTCTCAGTGGTTACTCCTGGCACTATGCTCAGAAATCACTCCTGGCACATTCGGGGGACCATATGGGATGCTGGGATTTGAACCATCGTCCTTCTGCGTGCAAGGTAAATGCCCTACCTCCATACTATCTCTCCAGCCCCCTAAATTTTTTCTTTTAACCATGTTATATACAATGCTCTACTTTTTCTTTTGAATTTACAATAGTATCAAAACTTTAAAAGTTTGTAAACAATTCCTATCAAAATACAAACTCAGTTGAGACTTAGAGGAAAGAATATTTAGTTTGTAGATCTGTAAACTCTTATTTACCTAGTCACTTTTGTTGTGTTTCTGGTAAAATATTCATTAACCAACATTTTCATTTCTTTCAGCCTTAAGCTTTGCATCATTTCCACTATAATTGTTCTAATTTGGCACTAATTCTTGGTTTCTCTATTAGTCTTAAGAACTTGCAGTGAACATCTTTTTTACTTACATTAATGAACATGGATTTTCTCTGAAAGTTTTATTTGCTTGAGTACAGTTATTTTATTTTATTTTATTTTTTTGGTTTTTGGGACAAACCCGGTGACGCTCAGGGGTTACTCCTGGCTATTCGCTCAGAAGTCGCTCCTGGCAGGCACGGGGGTTGGGGGGGGCAATATGGGGAACCGGGGGATCGAACCACGGTCTGTCCTAGGTTAGCGCAGGCACCTTACCTCCAGCGCCACTGCCCGGCCCCACAGTTATTAAGTAAATTTCCTTACAAACAAATACCTGCTGTAAATCCTTTAATTTATGGTCTATATGTTCTTAAGACATCCTTGAGGCAGTAATTTAGATGATTTTAAGCCAGATGACATTTCCCTATTATCTTTCCCACAAGTTTGTCCAGAGTGACACTTTTATGTGATTCTGACTTCAAATTTTGATGCCCAAATAACTTTCATCATTCTTTGAATGAATGACATTTGGATGTCATTTTCACCTGGAATCTAAAATAGTTCATTACTCTCTGAATTAATCATGTATTAATATTTTTAATCTAAAGCTGTATGATTTTAATTACTGTCTATAATGCATCATCCTATGAGTGATTTTGATTGTAAATATCAGTGATAAGAATTATAATAAGTGGACCAGAGCAATAGCATAGCAGTTGGATCATTTTTTACATGTGGCTGACACAAAAGGACCTAGGTTCAATTCGCATAGGGTCCCCCAAGCCAGGAGCGACATCTGAGCAACTAACTGGGTGTGGCTCAAATAATAAAAATAATAAAATTATAATAAGTCTCATTAAAATTAAGTTGTGCATGCTTTATTTTAAACATAGTAAGTCCTCTATTGCCTGAGAGAAATACAGCTGCTTCTTTTGGTTTAAATGACTAGTAAAAAAGATCACTATTGAATAATTACTAAAATAATATCACTTGGATTCACTTATACATACATTAAAATCAGGATCCCACAACATACATTGAACACTTTTGAGTAGCTGCCCAATTTTTGATATACATTTTCCCTAATTACAAAAGGTTAACTCTAAGTATTAATATTCATAGTTCTTGTGGCTTTAAAATGCCTTAATATATTTTATACATGCCAACACCTGCCACATCAGAGAATTTTTATCTTTTGTTTACTATCATTTCTTTCATTAAACAACTGTAACCCAAACCACAGAAGTAAGCAAGCTACCATTCAAACTAGTTTTATTTACACAATTTAATTTGCATAGTAAAAGGTAGTAAGTAAATTAAAAAATGCAAATACAAAAACTAGGGACTTATTTGGACAATCTCTCCATAATAACCTAGTAGACTACTAAGTAAAATTAAATTCTCTATATTTTTAATTTTCTATTTACATTTTCTATATTTTATATTTTAGTTTATGTAAATATATATGCTAAGATGTGTATAAATACATATAGGTTAATATATCTACTCATCTTTTTCTGTGAATATATAAAGCCGTTTAGTTATTCCTTCATCATCCAATTTATTTTTGGATGAGAATTCTAAATCTAACTCGATTTTACAAGCTCAAATAAAAATTTCAGATTGTAATAAGACTATTGATACTAGTACATATAGTTAATGAAGAAATAGTTGATGTAAAAATGAAGTCATCCTAGGTTCATGGTGCTTAGAGCTCCCATAATACTCTCACCCTCAAGTCCAATTTAAACAGATAAATTATTTGAGTTCATATTGCTTTCCATTTCAACTAGCCTGCTTCCTACATTTCTTTAAGGAGATTAAGGAAATAAAGGAAAGTAATAGCCCTGAAACAATGTTCAAGAATTTCTAAGCTCTAAGCTCTGTTATCTTATGATTCATCTTTTAAGTGGCTGTATCCATATTCAATAAAATGGGCTACTGTACATTCCCTTTGAAAAAAAATATCATAAAACAGTTGGTTTAATTTGTCTGGGAAATAGAGACTAAAATATGGGGCAGGTTTCTGATGGAAAAATGTGGCTCTGTTATGCAGTGTTCCCACCAAATATCTTGGAAAATGGGCAATGTTAACAGAGCTCTCTGGAGTAGGGCCAGAAATAAACAGTGGATGTTCTCTTATAAAAACCCTGAAAGCAGCAAGCAACCCATAAACAGTATGCAGACTGGGTCTGAAAATGGACCGTTTTATGTTCCCTAATGGAAGGATGGCTTATTTGTTCATGGATTTATAGCAACAATGTGATGTCATCAAGTGATTTATTGCCAGAAGCATAGCAAGTGTCAATATACAGAGAAGGGTGGAAACATCCTATTCTCACCAAGAAACCAACCCCTGCAGGAGGCTGTCTTTGACTTAGGGTGGGGTGGATGGAGGAAAACCCATGGTGTTAGTGTTACTGGAAATGGGATGAGGGAGGTGCAGGTTTACTGGAGTCATCCATCTTAGTACAGAACTTGAGGAATAGAAAGTTCATTTATTTGGAACACAGAAATAATGATTGCAAACCAAATCATCTTCCTGATT
>PVKC010031262.1:0-14625 GCA_004027635.1 Crocidura indochinensis
AGCCAGGAGTAAACACTGAGAATCTCCAGATGTCAAAACAAAAATAAAGGGCCCGGAGAGATAGCACAGCAGTGTTTGCCTTGCAAGCAGCCAATCCAGGACCAAAGGTAGTTGGTTCGAATCCCGGTGTCCCATATGGTCCCCCGTGCCTTCCAGGAGCTATTTCTGAGCAGACAGCCAGGACTATCACCTGAGCACCGCCGGATGTGGCCCAAAAACAAAAAAACAAAAATAAATAAATAAATAAATAAAAAGGGGGAAATGACCTGCTGAGATGCCACAAAAGTGTGTCAGAACATTTGGGCTAAGAACCAAAAATCACAACTTCAGACAGACACAGAATTGAGCCTAAAGTTTTTGAGAAGTAGAAATATTAGCATTATTATAAATTGAGAGAAGGAGGCAAGTAAAAAAAAGTGTGAGAGAGAACCTAGGGAGCAGGAGGGAGGTAGGAGAGAGATTGATGGTAAACAGAAACTAGGATAAGCAGGTACAGGAAGAGAAGTCACAAAGAGAAGAGAGATATGAGGGAGAGATAGGAAGAGGAGAGAGAATGATATATGTAGGCAGAGATCTAAGTATACAGGGTATGTTTATGGGTAATGATGATTTTGTTGATGATGAAGATTTTGTTCCTTATCCTTTAGAGCAACATTAAAGTGTAAATGGGCGACACAATCAGATTTACATATTTTTTTTATTTTTTTGGGGTCACACCCAGCAGAGCTCAGGGGTTACTCCTGGCTCCATGCTCAGAAATTGCTCCTGGCAGGCAGGGGGGATCATATGGGGCACCGGGATTCGAACCGATGACCTTTTGCATGAAAGGCAAACGCCTTACCTCCATGCTATCTCCCGGGCCCCAGATTTACATTTTTTTTTTTTGGCTTTTGGGTCACACCTGGCAGTGCTCAGGAGTCACTCCTGGCTCCATGCTCAGAAATTGCTCCTGGCAGGCACAGGGGACCATATGGGGCACCGGGATTCGAACCGATGACCTTTTGCATGAAAGGCAAACGCCTTACCTCCATGCTATTTCCCGGGCCCCCAGATTTACATTTTTTAAAGTTACTCTGGCTACAGTTTGAAGAAGAGATTGGCAAGAAGAAAATATAACAAGTTAAGAACTAAAACAGATGAGTTAAGAAACTATTACATTCTATGATGGTGGAATAATAGATAGTAAAAAAAAAAACATACAAAGGTTATAATGCTTAAGTGCTAAATTAGCTAAGTGTACAAATTACAATATAAAGGATGTGTAAAGGTTGCAAGAGGTTATACTTCTATTATTCTAATAGGTAAAAAGAGAAAACGAAAGTTAGGAAATGTGGAACTGTAGAAAAGCAGAGCACCTGAGAAACTACAGAAAAAAAGTAATAATATCCACAAGGACTTAAAGATAATTCATTGAAATAAAGGAGGAAAATGAAAGAACTTCTATTACTATTATCTTAAAAATGGGGCCAGAGGGGTTGGTTGGAGAAGTGGCACAAGCTGTAAGCCTCGTGCACACTAGCCTAGAACGAACCACGGTTCGATCCCCAGCATCCCATATAATCCCCCGTCCCAGGAGCAATTTCCGAACGCATAGCCAAGAGTAACCCCTGAGCATCACCAGATGTGGCTGAAAAACAAGAAAAGGGGGTTAGGGGCTGGAGAGGTGGCTCAGGCCATAGGGCTTTTGCCTTGCATGCGCTGACCTAGGACAGACAACGGTTTGATCCTCCAGCGTCCCATATGGCCCCCAAAGTCAGGAGCAATTTCTGTGCACAGGCCAGTAGTAAATGCTGAGCAATATCAAGTGTGCCCCCCCAAAAAAACAAAAAAAATTTTTTTAAATGTCTTATAAACATTGAATATACATGCTAGCAGTAATTCACCATGTATAACAGCCATGATCAACACCTTTTTTTTGACTGATAAGGAAAGATAGTTCTTGTGCACATACACACACACACATCAAAATGTCCCAAACCCTCCACCTCTGTCCACATGTTACTTCTAGTACACCTCTTCATTCCTCACATCTCCACATCTCTTCCGCTACTGCATGGTAATGTCAATTTTGTCAGGCAAGGCCCACATTTTATCATCTTCCATGTTATTCCTTTATTTTATCTCTATATAATACAGATGAGTGTAATCATAATGTGCATGTCCATGGAACTATAAGCAAAGTTTTAGAGTTCGCTGATCTAAACTCAAGATACAGAAGTGCTGGGAAGAATGGGCTCCAGTATAAAAAGCAGCCACAGACTTTTACGCGTGTGCAGTGGAAAATCATTGAAAGGAAAGGCCTGAGAAGTATCTAATCTGGCTTACATTTTCTCAAGAAAACTGTAGAATCAAAGTGAAGAAATGTGCAAGTTTGGGGAAAACAAGATGAACGTAATTTCATAAGAACGAGCATTGAAAACACAGAACTGGAAAGCTAAAATCAATGTTTGAGTCTTGAACATAAAATTTAATAATAATAAAAATATAATAGTAAGGTAGTTTTCTGAAAAAAAAAAAAAAAAACTCAGATTCCAAGTTTAAAGACAATGCCATAGAGCAGAAGATAAAAACTGCAGAGGCCTGGATAAAGAAAGTGTGATTTATGTACACAATGGAATATTATTCAGCTAAAATATCTAATGGCTTGCTGTAACTTGAATGAGAACTGGAGGAAGCCAAATGAAATACATCAAAAAGAGGACATGAACATTATATTTTCACTCATCTGTATTAGAGATAAAATAAGGAAATAGCATGGAATGATGACAAAATTTGGGAACTTGAATGACAAACTGACATTACCATACAGTAGGGGAAGAGATGTGAGGAATGAAGAGGTGTACTAGAAGTAACATGTGGACAGAGGTGGAGGGTTTGGGGCATTTTGATATGTATGTATGTACAAGAACTATATATCAAAAACAATCTTAACACTATTCAAACCATGTTACCAAAACTAGAATAAAAGCAAGTTAGTTTATGAGTCAGTGAGTGAGTGAGTGACTGAGTGATTGACTGACTGACTGAGTTTGGGGCCACACACAGCAACACTCTGAGGTTACTTCAGGCTCTACACTCGGGAATTCCTCCTTGCATAACACTGGGGACCATAAAGGATGCCTGGGTCGGCCAGGTGCTAAGGCAAGCGCCCTCCCCGCTGTATTACTGCGCCAACCTCTAAAATAAAAAAAAATTTTAAAGAATAAAAAAAAAATTGCAGATCTTCTGTAGAGTGTACATTTACAAGACAATGAGTCTTACCTGTCCTTTTTTTCATAAGCACCTATAAAACAGTTTCTGTGACTTTGTACACAGATAACACACCTGCAAACTAATTAGCCCCTTAACCATCTGCACAGACAGACACAGGACACACTCTGATCCTGCCCAAAGGTGGGGGGCCTAGTGATTTGCTGCAAGGAAAGTTAAGGGCTGCACTGACATGCTGGTATTGCACCTAGTCTCTGGCCCGAATCCACTAGCAAAGGAGGGCACGCAAGATCCTTCCAAATCTCCATACGTTTAATCCTTTTAATTCACCATTTGAAAAGTCTGATATTGACCCAGCCCTTCCCCAGTGTCCCCCTGCGATGGCCCAGCCCTGGGCCCAGCCTGCCTGAGGACTCCAGGAGAGCTCTGCCTCTTTGCTGAGGTTTGGCACCTGCGCTCACTACCTGGGCACAGCGATCTGTTCACCCAGAGCCCAGCCGCTCAGAGGAGCCTTGACTCCTACCTCGATCTGACTAGTGGCCAAGCTGCCGAACGACAAAAGCAACAACCCTGACAAGGCAGTCAGACGCCGGTGCAAGGAAGAGCAGGAGGCCACCATGTCTGCGGTGCAGAGCTTCGGCTTCCGCTTGGGCGGAGCTGATGCCGTAAAGCAGCGCCGCGGTTCTTGGGCTTAACTCCGCCCCCTTTGAAGCCCCGCCCCTCGCCAATGACTATAAATAAGCGCTGGCGCTGGCTTGCGCTTCATTCAGTGTTCTGGGAAGATGGGGAAAGATGGGCAAGATTAAGCTTTGATATTAGACAGTATATTTCATTTTTAAGTTGTGAGACAGATATATCCTTTTTTTTTTATTTTGGAAAAGGTGAATGAGAAAAATCCGTGACCCCAGAAACTTTCAAAAACTATTTCTCTTTTCTTATATATCGTTTTTGATTTTTGGAAAGGTGAATGAGAAAAATCTGTGACCTCAGAAACTTTCAAAAACTATTTTCCTATATCTCTTTTTTGATTTTTTTGCAAGGTGAATGAGAAAACTCTGTGACCCTAGAAACTTTCAAAAACTATTTCTCTTTTCCTATATATCCTTTCTGATTTTTGGAAAGGTGAATGAGAAAGATCTGTGACCCCAGAAACTTTCAAAAACTATTTTCCTAGATATCCTTTTTGATTTTTTGCAATGTGAATGAGAAAAATCTGTGACCCCAAGAACTTTCAAAAACTATTTTCCTTATTTGCATAACGGTGCCATCTTCTTCTAAAATACAGGATCAGAGGAAAGAGCCATCTGTGGGGTATTTAAAAAAGACCATCCATGGACTTCATTTCAAATGAAAATAATATGGGTGCTGAAATTCCTATAAACTTAGTACCTGTTAAATATGAACATGGAGGAACTTGTTACTTTTTTCCTTTATGGTGAGAACAATCTCAGTCTTAGGATTATGCTTTCATGTGTTTGTTCAATTCTATTCATATTATGCAATTTTTGGCCACACCCATTTGATGCTCAGGGGTTACTCCTGGCTAAACACTCAGAAATTGCCCTTGGCATTGGGGGGACCATATAGGACGCCAGGGAATCGAACCGTGGTCCTTCCTTGGCTAGCACTTGCAAGGCAGAAACCTTACCTCTAGCGCCACCTCACCAGCCCCATTTTATGCAATTTTTAATTTTCTTTTTAAGAGCATGTTATACTGCTTCAGAATCTCTTTTTTGGCCTAAAGTGTAATAGTTGTAAGGAATTCCATATTTCATATAACCAGCCAGATGTCCACTATACTGCATAATACAACATGTCTAAGTTTCACTATAAAAATAATGTAACAAACCATCTTAGTGTACTTGGCCTTTTAATTTGTTGAATTATTTTCTATGGACATTTATCCTGTAATAAGAATCTTGAATCAAGAGATTTAAAGCTTCATGTTAATCAATGACTTTCTGCAAAGTATACAAACATAAACTTTATCAAATACACAACACAGTATTCTATCCTAGTTTTAGCTTCAAGATCACCATATTTCTTGTTTTATTGCTATGAGAGCCTTAAGTCTCTCCTTTTATATATAAACTATTCATTTGTGCTCTTATAAATGTTCTTACTAAAGCTGTGCTTACATTTCAATTATCTCTTCATAATAAAATAACAATGACCCTTCTCTTACTTTATGCTCTATTTTTCCATCATCTCATATCTCTTCCCATCTTATTTCTCTTGCAATAGCACTTTGTGAGGTGTTTAATTTTAAATAATCAAATTTCATTTTACTTTTGTGGAACTTAGAAATCAGCACACTATCAGAATGTGTTTATCATTTTTTATTTATTAATCTATTTTTATTAATTGAAGACCTAATTATTGGTAATTTCACTGCATATAATGTTGTTGCTCTAATTGAGCTGGTAAATGGACAATAGATTTAAAAAAAAGAAAAGTGAATACAATAGTTTCTGATAGTAAATTGATAGAATTTGTAGTTGGGGAAATGAGTCAAGAAAAATACTTTTGCAGAAATCACACTTGATCTGAGACTCAAATTACAAGAACTGGTTTTTTTGTTTTATATTGTTTTTCAGCATTGTATTTAGCTCCAACTCTCTGAAGTATGGTTTGCTATTTGTAGTGAGATGCTATAATGGCCACATAACAAATCATCCCAAAATTTGGGTTATGTCCAAGTTCAAAGAACAAGAGTCTAGGTAAAGGAGAAAGAATTTTGTTAAAACCATTGTTATACTGATCTTCTAATACTTTTATTAAGATTGTATCCCATTACACAACATCTATATAAGATTACATTTATCTTTCATTGAATGTGATAGCTCCTTTATTAAATTCTGATGGGAAGTATAGTATTTCTGGCTTTCTTTGGTTGACATACATATCCATTTGGAGGCCCACACCATATGTTGTCTAAAACTAGTAGGATTGGCAACTACAGTTTCTGTTCAGCTGGAGTTAGTTGCAGAGACTGAAATAATCAAACATATAAGGAGACCAAAAAAATCCACTCAGGGACTATCCAAGATTTAAAGTTACCTAAGCAGCTGTAAGTAAAAGTACTGACAGATCATTTATACAATACAGTATCACTTCCCCATCCTGGCTCCCAAAATGTGAGCCTTTGTTTAACTTGACAGGGACTTTAAGAACCATTAGTAAGCACATCACAACTCAGTGGGCTCATGAAGACAAGTCATAAGAGCTTCCTATTTCATTTATGCCCTATACATTTAGAAGACTTTCAACTGTTTTATTCTTGCTTTTGTTTTGTATAACTTTATTTAAACACTGAAGTTTACAAAGTTTTTTATAATACAGTTGGCATTCAATGATTCATACCAATCCCCATCACCAGTGTAACATTCCCTCTACCATTCTACCTAGTTTGTCACCTAACCTGAAGCCTGCCCCCTCGGAAAGCACAAAATAATTTATTTTATATTGCTTGCTATAACTGAATAGTAAATGAAATTATCAAAAATACTTCCGTAAAAAAATCTTGTGAAAATTGTCATAAGTCACAATGGAGTCATTAAGTCATTGTATGGATTTTTATTAAGCTGTTTGTGGCTAGTTGAGCATTCTATGTTGTTTTTATTGTTGAACTCACTTGGCTTCTATGCTACTTTCCCATCAAATTTGATATTCCTACTGGGATATCAGCATTGAGGAACTTGGGGGTATAGCTTCAGGAGCTCCAGGATCTGTAAAACTAGGTCAGTGAGTTTACATGATGTAGTAGAGTAACTGTGAGGTGTTGTTTTATTTTATTCTTTAACGGATGCATCTTTTTTTTTGCTTGCCCTACAATTTTTTGTAGTTTTTCCCTAAGCACATTTATGATGCCTGTTTATGTTCAAAGGCTTACTTTTATATTTTAAGACCAACACTGTTTTGCCCGGGGGACTATCCTAACATTGAGTTTGGATTTTGTTAGGGGAACAATCACTGACATTATGTTCATTTTTTCTGATAAGATCACACTCAATAATATTCTATCTGTGATTCTCAGTGCTTACTCCTGAATCTGCACTCAGGGGTCATTCCTGGTAGGGCTTGGGGGAGCATTTATGGTGCTGGATTTCAAACTAGGTTACCCTCATGCAAAGCAAGCTCCTTCCCTGGACCCACAGAACTGTAAACACTTACACAGAGCAATTGGGAGACAAATTTGCAAAACCTATTTTAAAACATTTGTGACTACTAAAAGAAAATCTATGCAAAGTAAAGTTTTCAGGCCGAGTGGTAGGACATTTACCTTGCACATGGCTGACCCAGGATGAATGCAGGTTTGATCCCTACCATCCCATATGGTTCCCCAAGCCAGTAGTGATTTCTTAACACAGAACCAGGAGTAACCCCTAAGCGCAGCCACATATACCCCTAAAATTTTTTAAATAAAATGTTCTAATATGAAAATAATATTCAAATACAATAGGAAAAAATGCCAAGAGAATGGATCCATTACAGGAAGTTTGATGGAACAGAGGTTGAAGGGAGTTTTGTTAGGACAGAGAAATGATTACTATGACTATGGTAGTGAAAAATGATTATTCTAGATGAGAACTGGGTTCTAGGGGCCAGATTGGTCGCACAAGCAGTAGGGCGTTTGCCTTGCACGCGCTAACCTAGGACAGACCACAGTTCAATCCCACGGCATCCCATATTGTCCCTCGAGCCAGGAGTAATGCCTGAGCCTCACCAGGTGTGGCCCAAAAAGAAAAAAAAACTGGGTGCTAAAAGGATATGCATAGAGGCAGGCTGGAAGGAAACTGTGGACACCAGTAACCAGTACACTAGTAACAGTAAGTGTACACTCTAAATAGATAGGTTATGCAACATTGTACAATTGAAATTTAATCAAAAACAACTTTGTAACTGTGCTTGTAACTATCTTATCATGATTCAATGAAATACAATCTAATAAAATGATCTTTACTCACCCACTTGATCTTTCTCTCTGAAGCATTTTTAAGATATGTGACATTCTAAAAAGTCTCTCAGGAATATGTCGTGGGAAGAATATGCAGGAATTGTGTGTTTTATAAAAATTGCTACAAGGGTACTATGATAGGCAAAATAATGGCTCCCTAAAGATTTTCATGTCTAATTCTTATAATTTGTTGTTGTTTTTGGTTTTGGGCCACACCCAGCAATACTTAGGGGTTACTACTAGCTCTGCGCTCATAAATCACTCCTAGAAGGCTCTGTGGACCATATGGGATGCCAGGAATCTATGAAGGAATAGAACTCGGAAATCGAACCCGGGCCCATCGTGGGTCAACCACATACAAGGCAGATGCCATCCTGCTGTGCTATCTCTCCAGCCCCTAATCCCTATAATTTATAAATATGCTACATACTATGACATAAAGGAAAGTTTGCAGGTGTGGTCAGGTATATTGATGGGGCTATCATATAATATTGTTTAGGTGGCCCCAATATAGTTACAGGGAATCTTAAAAGAATGAAGACAAAAGATTAGAGAAGATAGGAGATATGATGGCAAAGCAATAGTTGAAGTGATAAAAGACCACCATCCAAGAAATATGAATAACCTATATTAGCTAGAAAAGGTAGAGAAACCGATACTCCTTTGGCATAAGCAAAAACAAAACAAAACAAAAAAAAAAACAAATAACTCTAATGAACAGATGCATTCCTGAAGAGGAAAAAGATGGCCAAAAGGCATATGAAAAAGGGACCCTTATCACTTATTATCAGGAAGAAGCAGACCAAAATGTCAATAAAACATTTCACAACTAAGAAAAAAAGCATAGATCAAAAAAAGTAAGAGCAACTGGTATTAACTAGGATGTAGTTTAAAAAATGGAACACTTATTCACTATTGGTGTGAAAGTTGTCTGGTTAAGATTATGGAAAACAGGGCCCACAGTGATAGTGATAAAACAGCTGGTCGGGCAATTGCATTGATCACGGCCAACCATGGGTAGATCCCTGATATTCAATATGGTCCCCCAAGCCTGCCAGGAGTGATTTCTGAGCACATAACCATGAGTAAGCCCTGACTGCAGCTGGGTGAGGCCCAAAAAAGAGAAGAGAGAGAAAAAATAAACTAGAAAATAGTATGAAGAGTTCTCCCAAAAAGAAGAAAGGATAAATCTTCCATATACTCCAGAAATTCCACTTTTTGCATCTATTCTCAAAAACAAAAATATTGCTTGAAAAGATATGTATACACATATGCTCATTACAAAACTTTATGTAATTGCATAATATAGAACCAACTCAACTGTCCAATAAAAGATGTGGATAAAGAAGCTGTGATTTTGTTGAGACCTGGGTGCTGAACACGAGGGACACCGTTTTGTAAGGACCACGTGATGTAAGCCACATGCTAGTTTTCCATAAGCCTATTTCCATTAACACCACACCAAGCTACAGGAAGCCTATCAGGGGAGGACACAGAGAGCAGTAGGAAGGTGCCCTTAGACAATGGTCAATCACTTTAAAGATCATCAAAAAGCTAGAATCTCCCTATATCCGTTCCCTATATAATCCTCTTCATGACTTTGTGTGGGGTTAATCTCCTTCGAGATGGCCCTGGCCAGCCCTTTGGGGGCTGTTGGCAGACTGATCAAAATATTAAGCTTTAGGGGCTGGAGCGGTGGTGAGCAGTAGGGTGTTTGCCTTGCACGCGGTTGACCTAGGACAGACAGAGATTACATCCCATGGCATCTCATATGGTCCTCCAAGCCTGGAGCGATTCCTGAGCACATAGCCAGGAGTAACTACCCGTGAGCATCACCAGGTGTGGTCCCAAACAAATAAACAAACAAACTACATCAGAGTTTCTCCAGATTTTCTCCAGTTGTGTGGTCTCATCCTTCAACTCTGGACTCTAACAATTCATATACAGAAATACATATAATATAATGAGAAAGTCCTATGTAGCTAAAAGATAAAAAAAAAAAGCTCAATATTGCTGTAATTTAGATGGAACTGAAGAACATCATATTTTGGAAAATAAGTTAAGAGAGTGGAGTAGAAGAATATCACTCATTTGAGCATAAAAAAACCAAGAAAATGTAAAATATTAAATAATGGCATAATCTTGACCTTGGATCACAAAATCTGACATTGCAAGTAATGGAGGGTTAGTATAGGAGGGACAAAAGAAGTGAACTAGAAATGACATAAGAGACTGTAGTGGGAAGATTTGGACACTTTGTTAATGATGAAATGCAGTTAATTTCATACATCAAAATCATAAATGACTAAAATATTGTAACCATGCTATTTAAATTTGTAATAATTTAAAAAATCAGTTCTATTAACCCAAGTTAGATTTCTTATTTCCAGAACTATAAAATAAAATTTTTCTATTTTAATCTACAGATTGTGGTAATTTGTAAAGCAATAATAAAAAACTACTGTGGGAGCCGGGCGGTGGCACTGGAGGTAAGGTGCCTGCCTTGCCTGCACTAGCCTAGGACGAACTGTGGTTCGATCCCCCGGTTACCATATGGTCCCCCAAGCCAGGAGCGACTTTTAAGCCCATAGCCAGGAGTAACCCCTGAGCATCACTGGGTGTGGCCCAAAAACCAAAAAAAAAAAAAAAAACCTACTGCAGGTATTTCACCTGGTAGTAGTGATCATCCCCCAAAAATAAGAGAATGAAAAATGGGTCTAAGACAATTTTTAGTCTACATTCCTCAATATTGATTGAAATTCTTTGTAATAAATTTATATATATTCAAAATAAAAATGAGAGGATGGACTCTCAGGCTGGGAAGAGGCCAGTACTCTTTTTCTACTTGTTTACTCTCAGCGGCTTCTTGGCCTCTTCCTTTTTTCACTGTGTAACTGTGTTTGCTACCCTACTAGGTTTCTGATTAGTTCTGAGTCCACTGTCTTAAGTTAGATTGTTTATTTTCCCCACTTTTTATCCCTTTGTTATTTGTTAAATAAGGAAGTTAGTAGAAGTGTCCCTCCACTTAACGTTTATATAAGAACCAGGTCAATTCGATTGTTGGACTTGTTCTAATATCCCCATAGGCACCAATCTCGCTACATGTTCTTCCTTTGCATAGGCACATTAAAATGGAAAATTATATTCAAACATGTTCTTATCTTATAGAGATGGGAACACACAAATCTTGTAATGCAGTAGGACCTTACACCCTGAACATTGTCATAAAGACCTGGCTCATTGTTAAATAAGGAAGTTTGTAGAAGTATCCCTCCATTTAACGTATATATTTAAGAACCAAGTCAATTAGGTTATTGGACTTGTTCTAGCATCCCCATAGGCACCAATCTTGCTGGGAACTGCTCAATAAGAAATTTTGGTGCAAGAGTTCCTCAATTTAATGCTTATGTTTGAACCATGTTTGAGGTCATGGGGATTGTTGGGCTTGTTCTTGCGGCCCCCTTATGCGCTGATAACGCCAGGTGGCATGATTCCTTGTTTGTATGGGCACATTAAAATGGAAAATACTATATATACAAATAAGTTTTTATCTAATAGAGATGGGAACACACTAATCTTGTGGTGCAATAGAACCTTACAAACCCTGAACATTGACATGATGACCTGGCACAGGCCTCAGAGGTTTAGGTATTTTCCAGTCACTCCTGAACCAGGGAAGCCATCTATGAAATATTCAACGTTATTTATGACATCACCTGGAAGCAATTCTCTACTAGGGAAGACCCTACTGCTGCTCTGACATCGATTTACTCAAAAGAGTCTCCCCTTGGGGCCGGAGAGATAGCATGGAGGTAAGGCGTTTGCCTTTCATGCAGATAGTCGGTGGTTCAAATCCCGGCATCCCATATGGTCCCCTGAGCCTGCTAGAAGTGATTTCTGAGCATGTAGCCAGGAGTAACCTCTGAGTGCTGCCCGGTGTGACCCAAAAACCAAACCAAAACAAAACAAAACATAAAAAGAGTCTTCCCTTAACACTGAGAAGATTTAAACAACAACAACGACTTGCGTACTGGACAGGGCTTTCTGCATTGCCCATTAATTGTGAGATTAAATTAGATGCTGCTCCGCACCATCCTGACTTCAATGTGGGATGTACAGATTCCAGGACCTTTAATGCAGAGGCGTGAGATCAACAACAGAGACTGTGAAAGGTCTAGCTATGGGCACTGTAGACAATGATCGGGATTGGATAAAGTGGTTTGCCTGGAGCCTAGAAATGATCTTCTGTCAGGAAACTTCAGGGGTAGGGTTTCCTTGTACTTAGGCCTAAGTTTTTTCTTTCCATGACCCCCATACTTTGGTGGGCCCATGCAAACGATAATTGCCACACTAGCATTGTTTTTACAGTGCTCCTTTGACTTCAAACCATAAAAAAAAGTTGATGGTCACTATCACTAACAGGTATAAATAGCACAAACCTGAGAACAATAATCCATGTTAATTTATAAGAATTGTGTCCTTGTGGTGTCTTATAAATAATGCACTGTATGCAGTACTGAATAGTTGCATCATGCTGATATATTTAACTGTGTGTATCCTGTAATTATGTTATAATGTTTTCAGAGAACTTACTGTAAAGAACAAGATATACCTTTGATGTACTATACTAAGCACTGAATCTGTTTGAGTTTAGAAGGGTAATACTTCCTTATTATTAAAAAATTTATATGTTGAAACAAAAAATGACTATTAATATATGTTAAAACAAAATTGACTATTAAAAAACTAGCTCGTGTATATGCCAAATGTTGGAAAAAATTTATATGGGGTAATTCGCAATTATGAAAGTCAAAATTGAGAGAAAGTTCACTAAAATTTTATTTATATTTATTCCCAACTATTGAGATTATGGTCAAACTGCATTCATTTATTCATTCAATGCTATTCATTGAGAGTCTTATTATGCTTTAGAGTATGCAGGAACTGAGAGTGCAGATGATATTAAAACAGACACAATCCCTGCCTTATAGAATTAAGTAGAAAAAGTATAGAATAAGCAGGCAATTATATGAAGTGTAATTTACTAGATTGTGACAAATTAAATAAAGAGATTGCTAGTGGTATCATCACACACCAGGTCATTTTAACCTTGTCAGGAAATGTTTGATTTTAAGCATCAATTTAGTATTAAATTAAAGTTTACCAGACAGAGATGGAAAACAAAATTTTCTTAATTTTCTACAAAGGGCACAGATCACATTTATTACAGAGTGAATCATCTCACTATTTTGAAAGACATGACTAGCTCCCTTTCTTTATTCAACTGCTCAATGCTAGAAGTGATGTTCAATTAGCCTGAACTAGTCAAATTTGATAATTGGACTTTTTATCTCTGTCTCTCTTTTACCAGTCAAATGAAATATTTAAGTAATAAATTGAAGCTCTGGACAAAAAAATAAAATAATGATTAAATAGTCTCCTTAATCAGAGTTTACATTAGGGAAACTATTACTGTTACCGACTTCTAATATCAAAAGGGTTTATGTGATTTATTTATGTTGATCTTGAGGGAAATTTGACATATGACACAGCCTTTTTGTTAGTTGAAGATGGTTTTTATAAGATTAAAATTAAGAAGCCTCTACAACTCAAAGAAAATGATGACAAGGATAAAAGGACAAACCACTGTTTGGGGAGAAAAGGACTCTCATTCGTGCTGGTGGTAATTCAGACTGGTTCAGACTTTTTGGAAAATAATATGGACATTCTTCAAAAAACGTCATTAATGGGTGTTGGATTTTGTCAAATGCTTTCTCTGCATCCATTGAGATGATCATGTGGTTTTTATCTTTCCTTTTATTGATGTTATGCATCATATTGATTGATTTGCATAGATTGTACCATCTTTGTATTCCTGGGATGAAACCCACTTGGTCATGATGTGTAATCTTTTTGATGTATTATTGTATTAGGTTTCCTAAGATTTTATTAAGGATTTTCTCATCAATGTTCATCAGTAAGATTGGTCTATAGTGTTCTTTCTTAGTAGTATTGCTGTAAAGTTTGGGAATGAATGTGATATTAGAAGTTATTAGGGAGAATTTCCATCTCTTTGATACTTTGGAAGAGTCTAGTACCAATGGTTGTAATTCTTCTCTGAATGTTTGAAAAAACTCACCCATAAACCTGTCTTATCATGGACTTTTATTCTTGGGAATTTTTTTAATTACTGTTTCAATTTTCTTACATGTGTTTGTTTGGCCTGTTTAAGCTTTCTACTTCTTCCTCCCCCAATTTTGGGAGATTATATTTTTCCAGAAATGTATCCATTACTTATAGGTTCTTTAGTTTAACAGAGTAAAGTTGTTCATAATAAGCTCTCCTGATGTCTTGGAGTTCTTAGGGTTCTGTTGTAATCTCTTTTCATTTCTGGTCTGACTTATTAGAGCATTTTTCCTTTGTGTGTGTGTGTGTGTGTGTGTGTGTGTGTGTGTGTG
>PVKC010031263.1:0-14455 GCA_004027635.1 Crocidura indochinensis
CATTCTGTAATTTCATTTGTTTCTGAACATTAATGTAAGATGATACCAAGCTATCCACCTCAAACAAAGGTGTTTCTCCAACTTCCTCTTTCCCTAAACCTCTTTTGGTATGTAAAAGCCCACCTGGATTATTCAACCTTCCCCCTCCTGGTATTTGGAATTGGTTGAATAAAGGAAGAGCAGTTCTGGCTTGGGGCTGAGATAGAGAGAGCATGAGGCAAAAGGCTATGGACTCCATGATTATCCTTTCCTGACTGGCTTGCTATTACTTCTTTGCAGCTGCCTTGCTTCTTCAGACCCAGCTACAGCTTCGTGAGTTTTAGAAATACCGTGCCTGGGGGCCTGAGCGGTGGTGGAGCGGTAGGGCATTTGCCTTGCACGCAGCTGACCTAGGACGGACCACAGTGTACCATATGGTCCCCCAAGCCAGGAGTGATTTCTGAGTGCATAGCCAGGAGTCACCCCTGAGCATCACTGGGTATGGCCCAAAAACAAACAAACGAACAAACAAAAATTGGGTCTTGGAGTCACTGAAAAAGGAGGAGGAGGCGGGAACGTAAGCGGAAGTGGAGGTGGAGGAGAAGAAAAACACTTGAATCTTAGCCCATATTTTGTATTACTTCATGCTGGACATTGTCAACTTTCTAAACACCTTAAATAAGACCAGCTTTCTAAAGCCTGGAGACAGGTGCCAGTTCATTAGCTGGAGAGTGAAAACCACTGCCTTCCATAAATTAAAAATAAAATGAGAGGGGCCCGAGAGATATCATAGCGGTAGGGCGTTTGCCTTCCACGTGACTGCCCCAGGACAGACCTGGGTTCGATCCCCAGTGTCCCATATGGTCCCCCTGAGCCAGGAGCAGTTTCTGAGTGCATAGCCAGGAGTAACCCCTGAGCATCACTGGGTGTGACCCAAAAATAAAAAAAAGAAGAGAAAGAAATATCATGCCTGGGGCAGTCTCACAACTCGTGGATTTTTATTTTACACATTTAGTGACCTATGGGGATGATGGTATCAAACAAATGAAGTTGTCATACAGCCATGAATGCTGCCATATGGTCCAGGAATTCAAAGCAATATTACTGATATTGAGGCTTTAGTGGGCCACTAGATCTTCCAGAAGTAGGAGAATGTGGGGTAGGTGGGGAGGGTGCCTGCACTCACTCCAAAAAAATCCTGGTGATATCAACCCAAATACTGATATACTTAGAGTTTGGTCAGATGATGTCTTTGCAGAGAATCATAGAAGAGTGATGAAACAGGGCCATAGACAAGGCAGAGATTATGGGGGATGGTATAGCAGACATGGCTTTGGCAGGGCAGAGGCTTGGCCTGCCCTTTCCTCCCAAGATTTCCAGCTTTCAGCTACAAGGTTGATGTACCTGTGATTCTTTTTTTTTTTTTTTTTTTATAGCTTGTAAAGCAACTCTTCTAACAAAGGGTTTTGGTTTTAAGATTCATGTTGAAATTGTCTGTACTAAGATTCAAGAGAAAATTTATTTTTACTTTTATTTATTTATTCAATAAAGATTAGTGAAGTCATAGAAAAGGCTGAGGGTTTACTGAGATGTTTGTTGTTAGTTGAGCCTGTGTGTTATTGTTGGCTTCTATACTACTTTTTCATCTGATTTTTCTAAACTCCTACTGGATCATTAGTATTGTTGAATTTGGAGGTGTTGCATGGTCACATGTGACTGCACACTCCAAGAGCTCCAGGATCTGTAAAACTAGGATGATTCTCCTGAAAACACCCCAGCGTTTTCAGCTACAAAGAGCTAAAAACATACATATATACCTGTATGTTGCTTGATATCTCTTCTAAGGTTAGATGTGAAGCTGTGGGACTGGGCCATTGTTCACTTGACAATGGCTGTAGGATATGGGTGTGGCTGCTGGAACTTCCAGCAGTATTGGGGATGGTGGAGTGGCTGCCCACCCCAACTCTGAGACGACCCCAAGAGTTTTCAGCCAAAAAAAAAATGTACCCGGGAGTTTCACAAGCCTAGCTTCTCTGCAGAGATTAGTCATAAAGCAGTGAAGCTATACGATTTTGTAGCAGTTGTGGACAGCTTCTGGGTCTTTGGCAAAGTAGGAATACAACCTATCCTCCTCTCAAGGGCACCCCAGAGTTTTCAGCCCAAAGATCATTGTACTTGTGAGTTCAATCACTTAGCTTTCATCTCTTCCAAGATTATTCGTGAAGCATAAAACTGAGCTATTGCCAGTGTTTTTTTTTTTTTTTAAATCACTTTGAAATCTTGAGGGAGGGTAACCACAGACAATAATAATAAAACTTTGGATTAGGTTTAGAGAGGTAGAATTCATCGGTTACAATTTGGATAAATTGTGCTTGAGTTTTCTTTGGAACATCCATGTGTTGACTTTTTAATAGGCAATTGATTCTACACATTGATCTGGAGTAAGAAAAGAAGAGCTAGGCTAGATATATAAAAAATGGGAATTTTGCTACTATATGGTAATGATTCCTAGATGTGAGTGTTGAAAACAAAGGAGAAATATGGGCCAGAAAGAGAGCACAGTAGGCAGGGTTTTTGCCTTCCTTGGGTTCAATCCCTGCACTCTGTGTGGTTCTCTTAAAGAGTGATCCCTAAACTGGGAACCAGGAATACTATCTATGCACCATTGGGTGTGGCCCAAACAAACAAAACAAAGAAGGTAGAATGCTGGAAGAACAATAAAAAAAAAAACAACTTTTCTTAGATGACAAATAAAAAATAAATACTAATTTAACTCAGTGGAAAGGAACACTGCAGTGTGACTCCTCTACTGTCCCCAAGACATCTAGTTAGTTCTTCTATCTATATTCAATGCCAAATATTCCCTTTGAAGTCTCCAATAGGAATTATGTAACCAAATGAAAATAAAAAGCGGGATAAGATCATAGAGCAAAAAATACATCTTTAGGGCTTTTTATCAGATGTATTTGTAAATTCTGCACTTCTGTGACTTTATTGGTTAAGTTGATCTTAAGTATCACTTGTTAGTCAAGAAACAAGTGTTTCTTGTAAAGAAATAATGATTGTTATTGTTGGTCTCAAAAATGGGGGAGGTTGGAGAGATAGTATAACAAGTAGGGTGTTTGAGATCAACTTGGATTCAATCCCCCAAATTCCATATGATCCCCCAAGCAACATCAGGAATAATTCCTCAATGCAGAGCAGAAAAGTAACCCCAGAGCATTGCCAACTGTGTCCCCCACCCGAAGAAAAGAAAAGAACCCATAACTTTGCTTGGGAGTAGATTGATAGTACAATGGGTAAGGTACTTGCCTTGTGGTTTGATCTTGGAAATCATACATTGCCACTTAAACCCTTCCTGGAGTGATCCCTGAGCACTGATTCAGAAGTAAGCCATAAGCACTGCTGGGTGTAGCTGAAAACAAAAAAAATAAAGTAATAAAAGCTACTTGGTTTTGTTGTTGTTGTTTTACTTTTTGTTTTGTTTTGGGGCTACACCCAGTGGTACTCAGGGGTTACTCCTGGCTCTGCCTCAGAAATTGCTCCTGTCATGCTAGGTACCTTATGGATGCCTGCGATTGAACCAGGTGGGTCACCTGCAAGGTAAAAGCCCTACCTGCTATGCTATGTTGCTCAGGCCCATATAAAAAATGTTTACCTCTTGTAACGTAATTGGACCTAGACATGCACACCCACACTCCATGGAGATACCCCCCGAACATAACAAACAAAGGTCCAGCAGGTATTTAAGGAAAAAGTTTGACAGTTGGGAGTAGGGGGTACCAGGATAGGGGCCAGAGGCCAGGGCCAGCCAGACCCATCTGGAGATGAAAGCATCATGAAGTTGCTGCCTGTTCCTCCTCTACCTTTCTCTAGTCTCTCTCTCAAAGCCCTGACCTACAGACCTCTCACCCCTCTCCCCACCCTCTCTGGCAGGTAAATTCTCTCTCTCTCTCTCTCTCTCTCTCTCTCTCTCTCTCTCTCTCAACACTACCACCCCAGCCCTCCACTTCTCACCTCCCCCCCCACACACCCTCTCTCATTCCTCAGGTATGTCACTCAGATAGAGCACTTGCCTTATAGGTGTGAGACCCTGGGTTTGATCCCTGACATTACAAAAACAAAAAGTTAGTTGCTTCTAAAGCAATTAGTGCCCTAGATCTCTCTGACCCTTAACTGCTTGTCATTGGCTCTACACCTTGACAACTCTTTCTCAAGAGTTGGATGTATTAAATTCACTGGAGAACCAAGAAACTGTCCATGAAACTGACCGCCTCCAGCGACATCAGCTCCTGAAACTTGGAATACCAGACTCTGATACTGGCAGTAGAGCCTCTGTACAGGGCCAAATCAGCCCACAGAAAAGCAGGTTTGGATCCGTTATGCAGCTAGAAGGGGTGAGGCTTGCTCTACATGTCTTGTGTGGGCCTTGTTACAATTACAATCTGCTGAAATTATCTCTCTCTGATGATTCTCACAGAGTCAGAAAAGGAATTTTGCACATGATCAGCAAATTTCTGCAAACTCCCGGAAGAAGAGGAAGGTCAGTGAACCAGTGACAGAAAATGAAAATTAGATATCTTCACTATACTTTTTTGAAATAAATTCTGTTCTGCAACAAACATTCTTGAAGCATCTTAGAAGGAAACTAAAATATGTCTATATTTCTGTATATATTTTTGTCACCAAAACTTATGACTAAATGCATTGGTCATCATTTTTAGTCAATTTAAAAGTGCTAAGTTACTAGACAGGCATGGTTCACCTTGTCATAAGGCAATAGTCACCAGAACTGCCTTGGGATACCAAAACTTTAGAATAGAATTAGAGGTGAGAGGCCTTTTATTTTTATATATATTGAAGAAAAAAAACCACAAGTATTTTGTAAAGAAGCCATTGTTCTCAAAGGAAGTTTCATCATTTTAACATAATTCTGAAATGTTTCAACTTGTTGAAACCTGTGTATGGGAATCCCTCTATAACTTTATTAAATTTTGCAAAGAACTTCATAGGATTGTGTGACGGTGCTTTTTGTGTTGTGAATTTTGTGTACAGTTTAATCACAGAATTGTTCAGCGAAGCACTGGACAACTTACAGTTGTTCCTGTAAAATTCATCAGGTCTGAGCCTAGATCCAATTTTGGCAAGTCTGGAGAGACATGTAGGACATAAAGCAACAAACTATTTGTTCTTTCAGGTGCATGTTTCTTCTTTCAAGGCCCATGTTAGATGCTTCCCAAAATCACTTGAGTTTATCAGTTAATTTTCCTATGGTGCTGCTAGTCTCCTCTTTATTCTCAAAGAATTCCTATGGACTTAATAACTTAAGTGTGACTTTTATTATTTATATCACATGCAATGTAATAATTTAATTTAAAAGATTAGGACTGATAAGCTAAATATTAATTGTGGGTTTTTTTTTTCTGGTTAAATAAAAACCAAAACATAAATTTGTGGGGTTTTTTCACTCATTTCTTTTTCATCAATTACATCAGTGTTTCTTCAAGTATAGTACCTTGAAATAAAAAAGTATCATTTATTTCTAATAAATCAGCCTCCCTTGACTCCTAATGCACAGAAAAGATTGAGCATCCAGAACTTGGATCAAGGAGATAGCACAAAGTGCATGCTTTGTAATCAAGAGCCCCAGATTCAATCCCTGGCCTCACATTGTTCCCTGAACCCTAATATGAGTGTTTCCTATACCCCAGTTTTAAAAAAGGATCCTGGAACTTCAATTCCAGAAACCTAGGACTGAATGTGGAGAGATGTACACTGTAGCTGGCAAAATGTAATTTTCTTATTGTTTTCAGAGTTTTTTTGTGGGGTGGGGAGACACACCTGGCAGTGCCCAGGTAATCTAGGGATTATTCCTGACTGCACTCAGGACTCCCCTGGCAAGCTTGTGGAATCACATGGTACAGGTCTGCTGGGTGCAAGGCAAGTCCCTACTTCCTGCAGTCCTGCTTTGCTGCCTGACAGACTTATCTATTATTGACAACCTACAGGTTACTACTACAAACTGGATTGTTAAATTAAGGTAACACCAGGACTGCCAGAACAGAATATTTTCTCCTCCCAGCATATTGAATATACTCACCAAAGCTTACTGTCACTAAAAAGCGAAGCAGGGGGAAGGTATTGGGTTTAATATATCCCTGATAAATGTAGCCTGAGTCACCACAACGTCTTTTAAGAGAATCACATAAAGAATTTAGCTGTCTAGTAGAGGGATTAGGTCTATTTTGTGTCTCTCCAGAGGGCAGATTTAAAAAACCAAGCTGATAAAAGCTACAGGAGGTCAATTTGGCTCAGAATAAAAATAAACATTTTAACTCCACAAGGTGTCAAATTTTTGGAATGTACTGCCTTGTGAGGTGGGAAACTTACCTACCTCCACTGTAAGTACTTAAACACAGAAGAGCTATCCAAGCACTAAGAATCTTTGACTGTCAAAACAAATTAATTATATGAAATACTCAGTCTGGATTTCCAAAGGAACACTTTTGCTAAAAAGGAAAGTGAGATCTAATTGCTAAAAGTTGACAGATTTTTTGTTCTGTTTTGTTTTTTGTTTTTGAGTCACACCCGGCAATGCTCAGGGGTTACTCCTGGCTCTTTGTTCAGAAATTGCCCCTGGCAAGCTCAGGGGACCATATGGGATGCCTGGATTGGAAACACGGACAGACCTCTGCATGCAAGCATGCAAACACCCTACCTCCATGCTATCTCTCTGACCCCAAGATTGACAGATTTTTAAGTCAAAATCTAGAACCTGAATCTGCTTGTAATTTTCTTTTTTTTGTTTTGTTTTGTTTTGTTTTGTTTTTGGGCCACACCCAGTGACGCTCAGGGGTTACTCCTGGCTATGCGCTCAGAAGTCGCTCCTGGCAGGCACGGGGGACCATATGGGAACCGGGGGATCGAACTGTGGTCCGTCCTAGGCTAGCGCAGGCAAGGTAGCAGGCACCTTACCTCCTGCGCCACCTCCCGGCTCCCAAATTTTCTTAATTTTTCTTTTTTCTTTTTAAAAATATGGAATGCTTCACGAATTTTCATGTCATCCTTGTGCAGGAGTCATGCTAATTTCTGTATCGTTCCAATTTTAGTATACGTGCTGCCGAAGCGAGCACACCTTGTAATTTTCTATTCTGAGTTAATTGTCTCTATTAATGCTCCTCTATGCCAATAGTGTGAGTGAGAGTCAGTGGAGAGAATCTGCTTACTCCCTTGGCTGTTCACTTAGGGAAAGCTGTTATCAAGAGGATCTGAGACCCATGAAAATGTGAACTAAAAGGTACATGAAAAAATGCTCCACATCCTTAATCATCAAGGAGATGCAAATCAAAACAACAATGAGATATCATCTCATACCACAGCGACTGGCACACATCAAAAAGAGCAAGAACAGGGGCCGGAGAGATAGCATGAAGGTAAGGCGCTTGCCTTTCATGCAGAAGTTCATTGGTTCAAATCCTGCATCCCATATGATCCCCCGAGCCTGCTAGGAGCGATTTCTGAGTGTGGAACAGACAGGAGTAACCCCTGAGCACTGATGAGTGTGACCCAAAAGTCAAAAAAAAAAAAAAAAAAAAGGATCAAGAACAACCAGTGCTGGTGGGGATGTGTGGGGAGAAAGGTGATGCTCATTCTCTGCTGGTGGGAATATCAACTGGTCCGGACTTTTTGGAAAATAATATGGATATTCTGCAAAACACTAGAAATTGAGCTTCCGTATGCCCCACCAATACCTTCATAGGAATTTTCCATAGGGATCAAACACACATCAGAAAAGCCTTCTGCACTCCTATGTTCATTGCACTATTCTCAATAGCCAGAATCCAGAAACAACCCAAGTCCTGGAGAACAGATGAGTGGATAAAGAAATAGTGATACATCTACCCAATGGAATACTATGCAGGTGTTAGGAAAAATGAAGTCATTTTTCTTATACATGAACTATATATATATACATATATATATATATATATATATATATATATGGACAGTACTATGCTGAGCCAAGTGAGTCAGTAAGAGGGAGAGGGTATGACATAGGATGATCACACTTATTTGTGCAATTTTTTTTTTTTTTGGCTTTTGGGCACACCTGGTGATACTCAGAAGTTACTCCTGGCTATGTGCTCAGAAATTGCTCCTGACTTGGGGGACCATATGGGGCGCTGGGGGATAGAACCAAGGTTCATCCTAGGCTAGCGCAGGGAAGGCAGATGCCTTACCACTTGTGCCAATCGCTCCAGCCCTTATTTGTGGGATATTAAAGAAAAGATAATATAGTATTAATATCCAAAAACAATAGAGACAAAGGCCAGGAGCTCCAGTCCATGGTAAAAAAGGTTGCCACAAATAGTAAGGGAATGTAGTTCAGGCAGAGAAGGGACCACTAGGACAATGATAGTTGGAAATGATCACTCTGGGCAAGAACTGGGTGCTAAAGGGAAATAAAGTGATATGCATGATACCCCTTCAACAAATTTGAAAACCACAGTTGTCTAGAGAAAAAAAGGAGAGAGAGAAAGAGAGGGAGAAGAAAAATGTATGTCACAGAAGCAGGCATGGAAGAGGGCAGAGGGGAGGGAAACTGGGACATTGGTGGCAGGAAATATGCACTGGTGAGGTTGTTGTACATTGCATGACTGAAAATAATGAACAACGTTGTAAAAAGAGAAAAGAAAGAAAATGTGAACAAACTGATGTTACACAGTAAGATTTATACATGCAACTGGGCATCAAGATTGGAGGATATTCAACTCAACTTACTGAATGATTTACTAAAAGAAAAAAAAAAACTTTTGTTTGGGGCCAGAGTGATCATATAACAGTAGGGCACTTGTATGCAACTGACCTGGTTTTGATTCCTGGTGTTCCATATGGCCCCTTGAACCTTTTTAGGAATGATTCTGAGTGCAGAGTGAAGAGTAAACCCCTAACAATGCCAGGTGTGATCACAAACAAAAAATCAAAAACAAAAACAAAAAAACCTTTAGTCAACTAGTTTCTGTCCTTAGGAGTAATGAGAAGAGTGAATATAAGTTTCTCAAGAAGTTGGAAATTCATTGAAAAGAATATAAGTCTCGTATCCTAACCTGAAGCATCTGAGCTATATTATGCTTGTCATTCCCTCTGTTGCAATGACAAAGATTAGATGATGATAGCTTGGAAACTAGGACATTGTTAAAAAAAATTATGCAGGGGAAATTTGACTTTGCAGTTTGGGGTTTTTCTGTCTTTACAGAAAGTTGGTCTAGCTGGAAAGAGATGGTTTAGGCTCATGATTGCCGCCGACCTTTGAAGCCAGGCACCAAAACCACAAGTTCATTTCCCCTCTCACAGGTCCACCTGGTGTCTGGGTTCTTTCATTCTCCAGCTCATCTTCGCCAAGAAGAGGCTGGAAATGTTCATCAATGTCAAAGTTTCACTCACACAAGTTCAAAGCTGTATATATGCTTTTAAAATATCACAAGTTGCTAAAGTCATTACTCAGTATCTTTAAATTGTCAACCAACGTGGCTAGAGAGCTAGTTGAGGATAAGATACTTGATTTGCAAGACTGACCTTTGGCACTGCACATGATCCTCCAAGTACCACCAGGAGTTATTCCTGAGCACAAAGCCAAAAATAAGAGCTGAGGGGCCGGAGCAAAAGCACAGCGGTAGGGCATTTACCTTGCATGCAGCTGGCCTAGGTTTAATTCCTGGCATCCTATATTGTCCCCTGAACCTGAAACAGGCAATTTCTGAGCTCAGAGTCAGAGTAATCACTGAGTGCTCCAGGGTGTGGCCCCCCAAAAACCAAAAAGCAAAAATCAAAAACAAACAAATAAACAAAAAGTAAGAGCTTAGCACTGCCAGCTGTGGTACAGAACCAATCAAACAAAAAAAAAAAAATCGTTGGTTTATGGTTTTAACCCAATAGTATTGAATCTTCATTGAATTTCATAAATTCATAGTAAATGTAATTTTCAGTGATAGTGATAATCATCATTCAGGAGAAAGCAAATTCTTCCACATTTTATGATTCTAGCTTCCATACAACTGAAGAAATGTTTATTTAGGTGCAAGAAAACAAAACAAAACAAAACAAAAAAGAAATGTTTATTATAATAATAATATAATAAATAAAAATTATTTATTCTCTAAAATGTATTCTCTAAAAATCATTGGCTTATGCATTATTTTATTTATTAGGGAAGTTAGACCAATAGACCAATCTGGTGATGCTCAGGGTTGCTTCTGGCTGTGCACTCAGGGATTATTCCTGGCAGTGCTGGGGAATCATATGAAATGCCAGAGATCAAACCTGGTTGGCAAGAACCCTACTTTTATTATGTGGTTTGGGTAATGAGGCACTGGCTGCAACTTGCTTTTCAATTCTCAGTTTCTATAATGGAGAAAAGATGGGGCTGGTGCTATAGTACAGTGGATAGAGCACTTGCCTTACACATGGCTGACCCTAAATTTGATCCCTGCATCACATATGGTCCCTCAAGCCTAGCAGAGTGATTCTTAAATGCAAAGCTAGGAGTAACCCCTAAGCACTGATGAGTATGACTCCACAAACAGCACCAACCAATGAGAACAGCATGGAGGCCTTAATTAGCCCTTTAATTGTGCAATGCTAAGAGTAAGACTTTATCCAGAGAATTGAGAGCCTTACTCATTTCCCCAGGTATTCTATATCTAATTGTTAGAACTGTCTCTTAAAAGAGGTAGTGCTGGCTTATAAGTACTTCTGGTTGATTGTGATGGTGAGGTGGGGATGGGAGATGGACCAGGACAGTAGTTAAATTGCTCTAGCTGATTAAATGGAAGTTGCAGGTAAGATACTTTCAATGGGGAACCCTAAAGAAGTCAAGGATCTCATGAAATATTTCAGTCTGGTTTTAATTGTGCATGAAGTTCAGCAATATAAGGGTCTCCCCATGGCAGGAATGGAAAGGCAGCTTTATCAAGGAGCCAGAAACATCTGAGACAGACTGGAGGAACACAATCAGGAACATGGTATGAAACATTAGATGGGACATTATCTGGGCATTACAAGAATTCCTGTAGACTGGAGAACTGGCTCTAGGATAGGCAGGTCAAGTTAAGTTTTCATCTTCCTTTGAAAAAATTAATTGCAGATAGGGGTTGAAGAGAAAGTTTCCCAGATAAGGTTCTTTTCTTTCAGGACTGAGCCAGGTTCAACCCCAGGCATCCCATTTGATCCCCTGAGCCCTCCCAGGAGTGATCCTTGACCATAATGCCAGGAGTAAGCCCTCAACACTGCCTAATGTGAACCCAATGAAAATCAAAAATTATGCTCCACATCACTAATCATCAAGGAGATGAAAATCAAAACAAGAATGAGGTACCATCTCATGCCACAGAGACTGGCACACATCACAAAGAACAAGAATAATTAGTGCTAACCAAAAAAAAAAAAAAAAAAGGGATAATCAGTGCTAGCAGGGATGTGGGAAGAAAGGAACTCTCATTCACTGATGGTAGGAATGTTCTTTAGTCCAGCCCTTATGGAAAACAATATGGAGATTCCTCAAAAAACTGGAAATTGAGCTCCCATATGATTCAGCTTACCACTCCTAGGAATATACCCTAGGAACACAAAAACACAATACAAATATGCCTTCTGCACACCTATATTTATTGCAGTGCTATTTACAATAACCAGAATCTGGAAAAAACCAAGATGCCCTTCAACAGATGAATGGCTAAAGAAACTGTAGTACATATACACAATGCAATATTATGCAGCCATCAGGAGAGATGAAGTCATGAAATTTTCCTATACGTGGATGGACATGGAAACTATTATGCTGAGTGAAATAAGTCAGAGGGAGAGATAGACCCAGAATAGTCTCATTCATCTATGGGTTTTAAGAAAACTACTGTAAAAATGCCCAGAGACAATAGAGATGAGGACTGGAAGGACCAGTTCACGATGTAAAGCTCACCACAAAGAGGGGTGAGTGCAGTTAAAGAGATGACTAACTACATTAACAACTATCATGACAATGTTAATGAATGAGAAAAGTAGAATGCCTATCTCAAATACAGGCAGGGGGTAGAGAAAGAGGGAGATGGAGAGCATTGGTGGTGGGAATGTTGCACTGGTGAAGGGGGGGGTATTCTTTTTATGACTGAAACCCAAATACAATCATGTTTGCTTAAAGATATTATTAAATTAAAAAAATAAAAATTAATTAAGGAGAACATACTTATTAGTGCTCACAGATTACTTGGTGCTTGGGGATCACTCCCAGCAATGCTCAGGAATGGAACTGGGGGCCCTTCACATGTAAAGCTTTACTCCAACATATTGAGCTAACTCTCCAGCCCCCATGTTCCTTTAGCAAGGTCGTTAAAAATGCATGTCTGATGAATTAAAAACTCTCTAGGTAGGACTGAAGCAATAGCACAGCAGGTAGGGCATTTATTTGCCTTGCTTTCGGTTGACCCAGGTTCAATCCCTAGCGTCCCATATGGTCCCCTGAGCCTGCCTGTGCTTTTCTCAGCACGAAGCCAGGAATAATCCCTGAGCAATGCCAGCTGTGACCCAAACAGAAACAAAAAAATACCTAACTAGGTAAGTTACTTCACCTTTCTAGCCCTGAGTTAACCAGTCTGTAACACATGGATACCAATGGTGGGTAATTGTAATGCTGTTGTGAAGGTAGTACAAGCCAGTCCAGCTAAGTGACCTGAACACATAGTCAGTGATCAACATACATTCATCATCATTGCTATTTTGTTTGTGGTAGGAGAGCTGGGTTACCTGGCAGTACTCAGATCCTACCCCTGGCTTTGAGTTCAAGGATCATTTCTGGCAGTTCTCAGGGGACCATGCGAAGTGCCTGGTATCCAAACAGGGTCACAGAGGCCGAGAGGCATTGGCCACACTTTTATAGCTTATTCATTCTACTGTCTCACCAACCCATCATTAAAAAATTTTAAACTTTTATCTTTTACAATGTGTTTTCTATTCATTCTTATCCTATTTTTATATTATAGTAATATTGGTTTATAAAAATATAAATTTCCATTTTAATGAAATTATGGTATCCCATAACACCCACCACCAAATACCTAATTGTTAATATTTTTTTTTTTTGTGGTTTTTGGGTCACACCCGGCAGTGCTCAGGGGTTACTCCTGGCTCCATGCTCAGAAATTGTTCCTGGCAGGCACAGGGGACCATATGGGGCACCGGGATTCGAACCGATGACATTTTGCATGAAAGGCAAACGCCTTACCTCCATGCTATCTCCCGGGCCCCTGTTAATATTTTTTAATTCATGATATGTTCTTTTTCTTCTCCTTAACTTCCTTAAGAGGGCTTTTTCTTTTTTGGGGGGGCAGGGTTTGGTTTTTGGGTCACACCCGACATTGCCCAGTGGTTAGTTACTCCTGACTCCGCACTCAGAAATAGCTCCTGGCAGGCTCGGGGGACCATGTGGGATGCTGGGATTAGAACCACGGCCCTTTTGTATGCAAGGCAAATGCCTTATCTGTTTATTTTTATCATGCTGGGGATCCAACCCAGATCTCATGCTTTATCCCCAGGCCATATCTTGACCTCTTTTTTTTTTTTTTTTTGGTTTTTGGGTCACACCTGGCAGCGCTCAGGAGTTACTCCTGGCTCCACGCTCAGAAATCACTCCTGGCAGGCATAGGGGACCACATGGGATGCCAGGATTCGAACCACTGACCTTCTGCATGCAAGCAAAACACCTTACCTCCATGCTATCTCTCCGGCCCCACATCTTGACCTCTTAATTTCCTTAGAAGTTTAAGATTCTTGCGCTACTTTTCACCTACCCAGAAGCCTGTATCAACACTCTCTCCAAGTCTGGACTAGAACTTCAACCATGTTCTCACTTAACCACTATTCTCATTACCCACCCCACTCCTAGCCTTAAACCAAAATTTCTTCTCCCTCAGGCAGTTGGATGGAAGAGAAACATCAGATTCTTGAATGTGCTGTCCTCCTCCCACATGTGCATTTTATTTGTTTGTTTGTTTGTTTTTGGGCCACACTCATTGATGCTCAGAAGTTACTTCTGACTATGTGCTCAGAAATCGCTCCTGGATTGGGGGGGACCATACAGAACACAGGGGGTGGGAGGGGGAGGGATCGAACCGCAGTCAATTCTAGGCTAGCCCTTGCAAGGCTTACCTCTAGCGCCACCGCTCTGGCCCCAACCACATGTGCATTTTAAAACAGAAACTGGCAGGGGCCCGGGAGATAGCATGGAGGTAAGGCGTTTGCCTTTCATGCAAAAGGTCATCGGCTCGAATCCCGGTGCCCCATATGGTCCCCCGTGCCTGCCAGGAGCAATTTCTGAGCATGCAGCCAGGAGTAACCCCTGAGCACTGCTGGGTGTGACCCAAAAACCAAAAACCAAAAAAAAAAAAAAAAAAAAAAACAAAAAAAAAAAAAAAAAAAAAAAAAAAAA